>VZTZ01027000.1:689411-773560 GCA_013400955.1 Drymodes brunneopygia
TTTTTTTGGTAATAACATTTTCTCCATGCAAATATTAAGCTGTGAAGGGCAGCTTATTTGCAAAAGGCAAATACAAAAGGGAAGAAACCACAACTAAGCAAATTATTTTATATAAGTTTTCTCTGGAATGGCATGTCTGATATCTGTCTCTCCCATAGAAACCTTTCCACAGTCTATGCTTCAGAATATTATGACCAAACACAAGAATTTCAACACTTGATTAAGGAGATAGAGTAGTTTGGTTTTTTAAGCTCGGGATTTGATTTGGAAGATCTGTTTCCAAATTTTCCAATTTCCTTGAGTGATGCACACTACATAAAACTCCTAAGTGAAATACACTTAGCAAAATTCCTGTAAACCAATGACAGTTTTAACTTCAATACCCAAACTGATATTACAGAAAAAAAGAAAAATCTGTTTTTTAGGAAGAAAATATTCCCTGTTTAGAACCCTAATTTGCTCTATGTGCTATGCATATTATACAGTTCTTAATCTAAAAACAACAAATACCGTTGATGACACATTTGTTAGCAAACATCTGATGAAGGAAAAATAATAATTGTCTTCATACAACAGAGCACTGTAATATTCCTGACTCGAAAATTTTCATTTAAAATTGACATCCTAAAACCCAAACAAATCAATATTCCAAGCATATCAGAAGGTCAGAAAATGTTTTTGCCATCTGAATGCAGCCTTGCCCCTGCTGCTTTAGGTACCCAGCCCCTCAGACCCCAGGACATGCCCTCACCACTCACTGCCTCCTCTTCAGTGCTCAGGACAAAATTGCACCTCCAGGAAATGACAGTGCAGCTGTTTGCAGATTATGAGGTACTCTGGCACATCTCAAGATGAGATGAAAATCTTCCAGGCTGCCTGAGAAGGAGTTTTATTATTTCCCAGGCTTTTCCTCTATAGCATAATGAGAATAAAAGCTTCTGAGATACACTGATTTTACCTAAGATACCATAATGGGGAGAAAACAGCCCCTCTTTCTTCAACAAAGAACCCAAAGATTTCACAAAAAAAACCTATGGGGAAAGGAACTAATATTAGACAAAGGAAGCTATTATCCTTGATCAAAAAACCCCCCTAAAAAACTGAGTTTGAGCCCACAAAATATTTCAGGCTTGAAAAATACATAAATCTGGTGAGATGTGGAACGTCTAAGGTTGGTCATTACTGGCATTTAAAGCTACTTTCAAGCAACTCCTGGACATGGGTAAGCACCGTGGTCAATGCTAGCAGTGGCGGGCAGTTTTACAGGAAAAAAAAAGCCATTTTAAACCCACAAACTGCACTATCATCAAAATATAACCTAAGTACCCTAGAATATTAATTCTAGAGCTCTTCTATAGGTATCCAATGCTAATTGAGTCTGATTCCAGATACAGTTTCTGTTCTTTAATTATCACAGTATTATTAGCAGTTTTACCATTCATTATTCTAAATATGCTTTTCTATATGTTCTTCTTTGTCTTGCAGTATTTTTAAACACGCTTATACCAACACTTTCTAAAAGTTACAATTTCCCTCTACCAACAATGTGGGTCCCAAGATGCAGTCATTTGTCTCATGCATTAAATTTGAGGATGAAACACTTTGTTTGCTTTCCCATTTGGATTACTGTTTGAAAATCCCGAGCTTTTTGCAGTGTTACTGAGACTGTGAAGTCACTGCCAAAACTCAAAGAAGCTGTAAGGTTTTCTATTTTCCATGTAGCCAAAAATACCTGATAAGCCCTTTATTCCTATATAGCTGTCATTATGCCCAGGAAGAACTTGCACTGCTCTAATTAATATCACTGCTTCCAGATAGTGATGCTTAAACAGAGATTAAAATTGCTTAAAGATGAGTATGAACACTATTTCACAGATGGGGGGAGGGGGGGAATTATTTGATTAATTGGTTTGCACAAGACTTTGCAAAGAGAAGATCAAATTTATCTGATTCAGATCCCAGTTATTTTTATATTACTATCATATTTTTGCCTGTAAATATATCTATGCATATGTATTACACATACATACACATGTATGTCATTTAAGCTAAAAAGTGTGTTCCGAAAAATAGTGTTCTTAAAGCTACTAATATTCACATCTTGTGCCTCAAACTGTGGGAGTGCCAAGGGTTATTTTGGAATCTAAATCTCATAGAATGGCTTAGGTTGGAAGGGACCCTTGAGATCATCTAGTTCCAACCACCCTGTCATGGACAGGGACACCTCTAACGAGGCCAGGTTGTTCAAAACCCCATCCAAGATCCCATGCAGAATAAAATCTTATCTCATGGGGGGAAAAAAGCTCATGGGAAAAAAGAAGTGGGGTCCTGTGAGCAAGTAACACACTCCCAACACTCCCCATTCCACCAGCCTCAGATTCCTACCATGAACTACATATTCAAACTGTGTTTTCAAATACAGGTACACAGAGGTACAAGTAGGGAGAAAAGAAGGAAATGGTACAGTCCAAAGTCAACTCTTCCAAGTTAGAAAATGGAAGAGCATCTTCAGGAGGGTGATAAATTCCTCCAGAAGGAATGAGGACAGTGCATGTTGCTTTGTACACATAAACACTTATTTCTGCAAGTGTCTGGAATGACAGAGGAGCCAGTTCAGGCATCTTGGCATAGCCAGTTTGATACCGGGAACCACCTATCAATTGTTTTCATGCTTTATATGGTGGTAGAAGGGCAGCAGTTTTCTGTGTGATCCACATTACAAAAAAAGCTTTCAGATTACAGAACAAATCCTCAACATATTTTAGAACCTTTTCCAATCCAAGCAGAGGATGGGGACAGGCACAATTTGTGTAGTCTGGGGAAGGGTCTGGGGCACGAATCTGATGAGGAGCAGCTGAGATTGTTTATCCTGAAGAAAAGGAGGCTCAGGGGGGACCTTTTCACTCTCTAAACTCCCTGAAATTAGGTTGTAGCAAGGTGGGATCAACCTCTTCTCACAAGTAACAACTGGCAGGACAAGAGGAAATGGCCTCAAACTGCAGCAAGAGAAGGTTAGACTGGAAGAAAATCCAAAAGGGTGGTCAGACTTTGGAACAGGCCACCCAGGGAACTGTTTGAAAGACGTGAAGATGTGTTTCATGGGGGAATGGTTTAGTGGTGGGCTTGGCAGTGTTAGGTTCATGGTCTCAGAGGCCTTTTCCAACCTAAATGTTTCCATGGTTCTCTCCAAAGTTATCCATTATCTGTTTCATAGACAGAGTACAAAGAAAAAACAACAAACAAAAACTAACCTTTTACCAGTCCAAAAATATTTGCATTTAGAATGAAGTCCAACATGTAAGAAATACAGATGGAAAACCAAAAATAAAAATAAAATAATAAAAAAAAAATCAAAAACCCAAAACACCAAACAACAGTAAAAAAGAAAAATGCTGAGTAGCTCCAGAGGACAGATTTAATTTCCCATCTATGTGACTGCTGAGCTGATGCATCTTTTACTCTCGCATAACTGTTTATTTGCCCACAGCTTCCAAGCATCACTTCATTTATTAGTCAATTTGTTGACTTGGGTGAGGTTCAGTCATAAATCTGTGTCCTGTACCCACATTGCTAATATGCTTAAAGCAAAGTAATGAATGCTGCACTTCCAGATAAGTATAATGGATACAAAACCCCACAAAACAGCTGGATGTTTGTGCACTTGATGAGAAAATAGTGCTCTGAGACACAATAATCTTTCCTGTTGGTAACTTATTCCACAAGCCTATTGAATTTTGAGTTGTCCTTATATTTCAGTGTCTTCTCATGTGTAATGCACAGAAAATTCAACATTTGAATTCCAGAAGGACATTCAAATCATCTGATGTATTTAAGCCATAATTTTCTTAAACAAGCTGTTCCTCACTATGAATTTTTTTTACAACATTATTCGGAGCTTTGCAATAAACTCCTGGCCATATTTTCTAAATTCAGAATTTAAGTTCATCTCTCAGAATGTCCTTGTGAAACTTAGCATTCACAAAATAAATACCTATTTTTTGTTGACACAAATGCACATTTTGTACACATAAAAAAATCATTACTACACAATTTGCAGGGGAAGTTTCAGATCTCACATCAAGAAGTTACCAGTTTACTTAATAACAGCCTGTTCTTCAGTTAATGAATCCTAACCTCTATTATTTTTGTCTATTAAAAGGTGTCAATATATTCTTGATGGTACATGTGAAGCAAAAGCTGGCATAACTCAAGGTACTAAAATATTTGCATTATTATGTTGCAGCCATTGCATTGTAGCCCTTTGTGCCTATCACAAAGTTTTCTGATGTAGGGCTCGAGCTGGAAGACACATCACTGGTGTCTAATGGAAACATCCTCTTCCCAAATTGTGCAGTCACCCAGACCTTGCCAGCACCATTTAGGAAGCCATCAAACTGTGCTGCTGAAGTGCAGTGTCACAGCACTCATGAGATGCACACCAAAGGGGGAGGTGTGCCTGGAGACTTCTGCCTTGTTTTACCAAAATGGTTTGATGCAGGGCAGTGGTGGACTAAAGGAATCATTACTTTCAAATGCAAGTGTCTGGCCCTTAAAAAGAGAAGACAGAGAAATGGGGGTGGGTGGCAAATCTGCCTCCTCAGCAAAACAGATTGTTGAGATTCATCTACAATGTGTAGTCTGAGGTTCTGGTTTTTCATGTTCCCAATTCAACACGAGAGAGGCTCAGACTGCCCCAAAGTCTGCTCTTTCTGCCATGATCAGAACAGTGCACCAAAGAGTTTTGCTTGCTGTGAAGGAGTTCATGTTTGTCCCTACAGATCTTCAACCCCTTTGTACTCTGGTAGTGTATCTGGTGAACTGGAACCTATAACAGTCTCACCAGATGCTGCATAGCAAGACTCAGCAAGAAGCAATGTTTGCAGTCAGGGAACTAGAAGAAGGCTAAATACTACACTGGGCTGAGGATGCAAGTTTTAAATAAAAACATCAGAGGTAAATTATGGGATAAATTGAACATCAAAAGATAAAACAAAAAAAACCCCACCTTTTTTTTCTCCAATTTTGTTTTAAATTGAGAAACAAGGAAGTTCTGATGTGGCATTTACTCCTTCACCTGAATCATAAATAATTTGCATCTTAGACTGAGACAATCCCTTTGGATTCTTTGGAGCAAACATGTTTCCCAAAAATGGTGCCTGGTGGTTGGTTTCATGTATCTCTGGAATACAAAAATTACTCAAGTCCTTACTTCGGTCAGATTGGAAATGTCAGTCTTTTACTTTAGCATTCTATTTTAACACACACTCCCTCTGTCTTTCAAATAAATGCCTCACTTCCTAAAATAAATCCAAAGAAAAAGCACAAAAAACAGCCAACCATAAAAGCACCATCAAGATATAAAGTCATTGCTCACTTTGCTCCTACACACCCTGCCTCTTAATTGTTCCTCTTGCACCTTAAAACTCCATGGGACCAGATCAGACATTGATTTTGTATTTGTGCTCTGCTTGGCACCATTGGTTTTGGTTGCTCCTCTTGCACTAATATAATCTCCCACTGGCTGAAAGGTCTGTAAACTCAGCATAACCAAACTCAAAGATGCAATCACTAATGCTCTCCATTGCAAGACTTTTCATTTCTGCATCTGGAGACAGATGTTGCCCTTACCCACTTTATGAATCCTTCATATTTTCAAGAACAGGACAGAAAGTCAGTGTTACTGCTACTTTGATCTTTTGACATAAGAGGGTTCAGAAAATATTTCCACTGCTGATATCCTCATATATACTTTTGAGGACACTTACAGCTGCTGAGTGGTCAGGATAGGTCTAAGAGACAGCACACCAAGTATTTATCCCCTGAACGTACATTAGATTGATAAATAAATTTCTGACAGAAGACATGGTGAGTTGACATTTTTCAGAAAGGCATCCACAGGCTTTTCTTGCTATGTTACTTAACTATCTAGAGGTTTGCTTCAAACACCACAGTGAAAGCATGAATATTCTGTTAGGTGTGCAGAAGTCCACTAGAATCAAGTGACTGCAGTAGTTGCAGAAATAGAAACAGAAATGGCAGTGGCCCATGGTCTCCTTTTCAGCAAACACTTTGGGAAAGGCAATCATGACAATTTCTAGCATAAACAAAGGCTCTACAAAACAAAAACAAACCAGAGTCAAATTCTCAGGCAGTAGGGTGTGCTGTTGAAGCCTTGTTGTGTACATCAGTTACAATCTGAAGGTCAGGTTATCAACCTTATCTGTGAACGAGGATGGGAACTGTTCAACCTGATCGCATTCCTGCCTTGTGCTGTTAAAAACATCTATTACAGAACAGCATCAGAGAGTTTTCATACTGACATCAGGGCTGTAGAGCACAAGGAAAACTTTTCATTGCATCACCTGTACCCACACAGCAGCATTCATAATCTGACCATTATTCTACAATTCGTGTGTCTGGTCCAGTTAACTATTTACATATATTGCCATAGCTCTGTCTGGAGTTTCAAGGACAAATGTTATAGTTCTTAGTGACCTTTTTTACTCAGAGAATCTTGTGCAAAACAGCTGCAAAGCATTTTCAAAAGAGAATGGTATATTGTTAGCCTTTATGTAAGATATAGCAAGACATAAAGCAATGGAACACCTGGCAAAACTTTGATTTTTCTGCTCTGGAAAACACCAGCAGTTTCCAAGTCAGCAACATGCTGACTGGTAACAGAAAACCTGAGCTGGAAGAGGCCTCATTGTTTGCATTCAGATTATAAAACTAATTAGAATTCTATGTTATGCATTTGCATTGATTAGTAATGCACATCTTTTACAGGAAACAAACTTTTTCTAAATAAGTACTCTGCAAGCACTTACTAACTGAAGAAAACTTGAAAAGACTGTCAAGTAGGACAATAAATTATTTTGCTGAGACAAGAAAAAAATGAGGAAAATGCCAAAGGCAGAAAGAAAAGATCTGAGAGATAAGAGAGAGGGAACAAAAGAGTGATGGCAGCTGGAAAAGAGGAGGAAGCAAACTGCAGCCAGGATGAGAATGAGAAGGAGGAACAGGAAAAGCAAGTACAGAAGTTTCTCACAGCACTAGAAGAGCAACAGTGAAAGAAGGGAAGATTTGTGCATTTGAGTTAAGCACTTCTAATCTGAAGCTTCATTTCTCCTCAGTGACTCTAGGGGCACCAGAGACTTAAATGTATGGCATAAAGAAAATGCAAAATGGTGCATTGTTCCAGAGCAGGAGCCCTGCAAAGTGAGCAGCCACCTGACTACAGTGATTCTGCTGACTGAGGCACTACTCCTAAACAAATAAATAAACAGGTTATGTTTTAACAACGAAAGATATTCTATGGATTCAAGAATCTTTTGTTTTAAAGATTAGTTTAAAATTACCAGCCCTATAAACAGCTGGTTGAAACATCTTCATAGGTCAAGTCCTTAAATGACCTCTTCTCTTCTGAGAGAAAAGTAGCATCAACAAGGCATGATGCTTAAACATCTGCTGCATTCCATATAATTATACTGATGATGCCATGAAGAGCTGAAGTGTCTTATTTTCCCTCCAAAGTTTCTCTGCCTTTGGCTGATTTGGTCTCTGTTCAGCTGGTGTATGGGATGGACCATTACAAAGATCTTTGCTGTGGGGCTCTTCAAAGCACAGCAAAATGTTTCCATGTTTATGACAGTTACCTCTCAAAAATAATGAGTTTTCTGCAAGTCTTTTAAATATGGAATTTTTCCTCCCTACAAATTATGGGTCAAACTAACTTCCCCCCTCCAACTGACATCCTCAGTTTTCTTTATGAAGTAATTTTATTTTACACTTGAACACACTGTTCTCTAAAGCCAATTTTAAATTTGGTGGGATGCATACCAATTCTATTTTTCTAGAAACTTAAACTAGCAGTGAATATTGCAACAGGAGTAAAAAGATAGTGCAGTTAAGCATCCATTCTCGTCAGACCAATTCTGCCCTTCCTTTCCCTTTCCCTGGATGATTACCAGTTTGCACTTGACAAGTTTGCAGCAAGAGCAGATACACAATCAGCTGAATTCTGTCACCAGACAAGGCACAGTAACATACTAAGGACTACCTATGATGACCTAAATATTAAAATCTGCTATCCTGCTTAGATATTTCAAAAATATTTCACTGCAGCTGCTTAGAAGCCAAGAATAACCTGTAGAAGGCTGTGGATACAGATAGCTAAACTGGTCTTCTAGTTTTCTTCTGCAGGTGAGTTGTCCACATCAACCACAGGGGAACTAAAAAATGTGCACAAACCAGTATCACAGTTTGTCCTATGAGACCTGAAAAAATTTTCTCAGTGTGTTGTCCGTGTGTGACATTTCATATCATGCGCTCGTGATCCTCAGCCTAGTCTGGGTATTGCAAGCTGGGCTGCTGTCTAAGCTTCATTTCTCAAATAACTGGATCTATCTGGCGTTTCTAGAGGCTGAGTTGAAGACAGTATTATAATCTTGCAAGTGTTTCTGAACCCCAGTTCCAATTTATATTCCACAGATAACATGAAGAGCTCCTCTCGTCTTAACATCAGTAGCACTTCTGTTTTCAAACAAGACCTCACCCAAGCAAAGCTTTGTGCTTCTGGGAGCTTCATGTGAGCTCTTATGTTCCTCAGATTAGGTCACATTAAGGGGCACAAGTTTGCAGAGCCAGAGTTACAAAGGAAAGTCAGGAAAACAGGAGATGGATGCAGTTCAGGAAACAAACAAACAAAAAAAACCAAAAACAAACCACAACAAAGAAAACCCACAGACAGGATTAATAGCAGCTTTCTCCTCACAGCCTTGAAAGTGTCATCACGTGCAAAAACACAGAGTGATGGTATATCATGTACTGATGCTTTAGAAAAAAGAAAAAAAAGACCTATAAATATTTCCCCCCCCACCCTCCCCAAATTGTTACAGAAATATCTGCAAAACATAGAAATATTTCCCAGTAATACATACATTAAGGACTAACACTCACAATGCCTGTGTTTATTTTCCTATACCACTCTTACCACTGCCATCCTTGCTTTATTGGTAATTATCAGTAAGGTTGCCTTCCATTTATTCTGGCAGTGTTGTCATCTCTTTATCCCATCAGATGCTGAGCAGCCACCCCAAATCTCCTCTCTTTTACTGGCACACTTGGGTAGCAGAGCAGTTACTCCTGCCTTCAATGATGATGTGGGAATAGTGCTGTTAGTGAGCTATGAGTTAGAGAGGCAAAAATAATAATACCCTTAATATCGGCTGTTTATTCACTGCTACCCCACCAGAGATCCCTGACATGCAACATCAGTATGTGGGGTCACTACTTGGACAAGCCCACAATCCCATGAAATATAGCACTGGTTAAACACAGAAAGGGAATAGAAGAAACAAAAGATGACAGTTCATTGTCTGGAGGTGACTGCTGGATCTTAGTTTGTCAGGCTGCTCCAGATGGGAAGACTCCTACCTTTTTAAAGTCACATCACTGTGATGATTCCCCAAATACATGTCCCTGACAGGCATAGTTTAACAAATTTATTTATCTAGTCCTGAGTGTAATGACTACAGAGAATTGCAAGAGAAACACTTTCCTTACCATTGTGCCATGAAAGCAACACATCCCAGCTAAACCACATGGTCACATTGCAAAAAAGAGCCACACACTGCAAAATCTGTCACTTATTTGGTAGACAGAGTCTGTAAAGTACCCATTGCAAAAAAAGTACAAAAACCAAGCACAATCTACTCTTTTATGGCTCTTAATCCTTGTTTGAGTTCATTGCTACAAGCCTGCTTCACACTAATGGGGACTTCTACAAATGAGCAGATTCTCTGAATTCAAGAGTAATTAATCTAATGGGACTACTAGTGCTGGTATTAGAGCAGTAGCAATACAAGATTTGCACATAAGCCGTGCATTTCCCTGCCATTCTGTGAGCTACTTGTTCCCAAATGAGAACTCTTGGTAGTCTGTGTTTATTTTTGTTTGGAAGTACTTCATAATTTGTTTCATTACTGACACAAAGGCTTCCCTAGAAAGCAAAAACATTTGTTTATTTTAATTGACCCTGCCTTGAAATCATCATAGGATTTGTTTGTTGGCCAAAAATGTTTCAACAATGTGTGTGATTACAAAGCTAGCTGAAAACATGGATCTGAGAGCTTTTTCTCTAGGAAAATCACTTTTAATTTAAAAAAAAAAAAAATTCTCTCCCTCAACTTCCAAGGTCAAATACTTTGAAAATTTCATTTGTGTCCCCAGAATTGTTGCTAAAAGCCAACAGTTTACTTCATGGTGCACACAGTAGTTTTCCAATATTAAGAGTTATGCCATTAATGTGGAGAGTACACTTGCCATGTACAGGTGTGAAACAAAGTGAGAAACAAACCAAACCAAACCCCACATCTTACCAAATCAAATCCACCAAGTAGACTCATCACTATTAATTGGCTCTGCTGTGTGTGTAGCAACTCTGTGCCACTGCTCTGTAAGGGCTATTTGTGTACTGTGACACACTGAAATACCCTGCTGGAAAAGTGGAAGTCTAAAACAAGAGCAAAGCCCAGTCTCACCAGCCAGCTCTTGTCTGCCTTTGTTAGCATCAGCAAGCTCTAAGAAGGACCGACACCTTTATGTGATGCAGAGAATTAGTACCAAAGCATCCTTCCACAACCTGACACTCTGAAGTACATTGACCCTTTTAAATTTGTTTACCATGCTGACCTTTCTAAATTAAGCCCTTACTGGCTTTTTTTTTTTCCTGTGGACAGTAAAGCACACAAAAAGATGTGAACTCAGTACAAACTGATCAAAGATTCATTAGGAGCAAGACAAATAACATATCAAGTTAAATGTGCTACACCATTAGAGGATTTAAACAGCTGCTCCAGTAAATTGTACCTCACACTGCAAAAGTAAGATTTAATAGATAGAATCACCTCCCTAAGGAGTCAGGGCAACCCAGGTGTTTTACAGCTGATATTTCTGCATTTGAGACATTTCATACTAATGTAGTGCCTTAATATCTGAAACACACAATGCCGTGTTTAAGAGTACACTTATAAGAGTAGAAAAAAAGTTAAAGAAAAGATCGAGACATTTCTTTAACAGAGTCAATAACAGAGGTGTTTAATATCGTTATGAATCACCACAGTATCCATGTAAAATATGCAGAAATAAAATCATAGTTTGACAAAACATAACTGCAACACAATCAGTGGAGATCAAAAAGAAAGGACTGCAATCTATCATACTTTTCTTATTCTAGGAAATGAGAAGCCAGGTGCCAGCATTAGCTTGCTGCACCCTGTATGCATACATGGAAGCAATCAGGAATCAGAAATTGGAGTTCAATTCATTTAAGAAATCAAAAGCAGGGCTATAGGATCCAAGAAGAATCCCACCATCTGTTTGCCAACGAAAGTAGAAGTCCTATTCAGCAGTAGAAGCACCATCTCAAGACCATTGTTCCCAATTCCCTATGCCAAGATTTAAACAGCAAGACTTGGACATGCCCAGTAAGGGATATCCCCATCAGACAAACCAACACAGAGCACGCAATCCCCAAGGCACCATTTATTGAAATACAATCAAGGAAGTACAAAATGCAATGAAATAAATCCATTTGAACTACTGTTGCAGTCCCTTGAAGACTAAATCAGTCTGAGTTTGAGAAGTTATAATAAAAGATATATAAGGTCAGGGCCTACCATTTACCTAAACCACCTCTGTGTGAAGTGTGGGAGTGGTACAGAATAACTCCAAAGGTTGTTCTCATTTAAATTTGTCTATGTATCACCCATTTTTGCCTCAACCAACACTGCAAACAGAGTATCAGACCTGCTCCCTTTTCCTGTGCCACATCTGAACTGAACCAGCTACATTTGCTCCCCATACTGGTTTAAAGATTAAGGTCAACCTTTAGAATTTTTTCACAAGCTTCCCAATTTTCCATCCAAAATGCAAAGTGCAGTAAAGCAGCAACTGTAGCTTGAAATTTTTACCGACAATTTGGAAAAAAATATGTCTTCACAATGCTTAAACCCTGAGAGTTTCTAATACAAAAAAAAAAGATGGAGACAGCACTTCTTAATGAGATGGACAATGACAATTTCAATGGGCTTTGCATTCACGAGTCAATGATTATGTTATGTCTGAGACTCCCATCGTTTTATCTGATTTCTATCAATTCAATTTATCCTCAAGACTTTGTGCAGGAATGACAACGATATGGAGGCAAATGGACTTGAAACAAGAGGGTCACACTGCTTTCCTCCCTGCTTGGACAACCTCAAAAAGAACCTTGCACTTGCCTATGAAATTTGCCCATGCTGGATTTGCCTGCAGAGGATCTCACTCCCTAAATTTCCTGTCCCTGGCTCCTTTGATAATGTGGTGACTGCCAGCACACCCTCATGGTCACAATTTCCTCAGTGCAGCACATTTCCAACAACCTTTTTAGATCCAGGATCCCAAGTCCAAAGGCTCAAGCACTCCTTAGTGCAGAGACTGCATTTGAGTGGTCACACAGCACAGAAATGAAATTTTCTGTGGCTGGACACTCTTGGAATTGAAACAGGAAGCCCTGCTCAGGAGCAGAGCTTATTGAGTCAGGTGAAAAGCCATTGTAGCATGGTTATCAAACTTCCTGGACTGAAGCAGGTATTGCCACAAGCTCCTGTGTGAGTGCAGGCACACACATTCCAAACCCTTGCAATCAGCCCAAGACTGCTTTTTTGGTTCTTTAGTACACACTGTAAAAACATTATAAGCCACTACAGAAAAACATGATTTCACAAGATGTTAACCTTTAACTTTTTAAATGTAATTCAATCATAGTAAAATATCAGACAGCATGGTATTTCACTAGTATAAATAAAAATATTATGAAAGAAGGCAGTGTTTCTTTTAGGAAAAGACTGACAGGAAAAAAAATTGTGACAGGCATGTGACTCACATTCCTTTGAATGAGGTGTTCTCAACTGTGTTGATATCAACATTTCTTTAACCTATAAGGATTCACCTTAGAGAGACAAAGAACCCCACTGAAGTCATCCTAGATCTACAGAGTTATGAGATCAACACCAATGAAAGACAAAGGTTTTCTCATAACATTACTGAGAGTGAGGCTTTTACAAAAGCAATGTCCAGCAGGAGATAACAACTGCAGACAGAGCAGAGGGAAGAAAAAAAAATAGAAGAAATCTGACTGAAGTGTGTAAAACACGAGATTTGTGGAGGTATTTTTAAAAGAGGAGGCACTGAAACAGATTGCCAAGAGAAACTGCAGGTGCTCCATCCCTGGAAGTGTTCAAGCCCAGGCTGGATGGAGCTGTGAGCAACCTGGGCTAGTGGAAGGTGTCCCTGCCCATGGAAATGAGATGATCCTTAATGTGCCTTCCACCCCAAACCTTTCTGTGATTCTATGATTCTCTTATAGGTGCATAATCCAGTATGAGCAGTCACTGATAGAATCACTTTAATCACTTTTCCATTGTCAGAAGGAGTTCTGGTGAATGTGCCAGCAAACAGTGTCATGAAGACAACAGAAGATGGATGCGTAAAATTTCAAAAGGAAAATTATAGAAATATTACTTTTTTCTCCTCAGGTGTGCATTCACAAAATGCATATTGCTGTTGCACTCAGGACTTAAAATCTCTTTTAAATATTTATTAAAATTTTAAACCTTTATAATAAACTGTTTTTCAAAAGTTGCAATGCCAGGCTGATAGTAAAAGAGTGCACAAGCAGATAGTCAAGAGAAAGAGGAATATTTTACATGTACAGACAAAGAAAAATTGCTTTATCCACATGGAATTCAAAATGCACCTCATTGAAGCATTAGTAACTTTGCTAACCATGGGAAAAGAAAAACAGACATCAGTTGCATCACTCTGAGGCTGGCATGGCAAAACAGAAATCTATGAACGTTTATTTTCAGTTGGTCCAGAAATGGCTTCATTTTGTCACCAGATGTTGCCTCATGCACTTTTAAGCAATGTGAAACATTTAACCTGGCATACACACACCCACACACTTCATTGCTTCTAAAAGGTTGCTAAAAAACCCAAGACCCCAAGTTACATGACACATCCCTATTTAAGAATTGCAAACACTAACAGCACATCTACTGAAGTAAATGAGGGAGAGAACACCAAGGAAGAATGATAATCAGTAAAAGTGTCCCCAAATTTTTCTTTCCCTTAATAAACACACAAAAAATATTAAATGCACAACCAGATCATGTTGTGCCAGATTGTGTGTCCTCAGCTATTAAACCATGGATCCAGCACACTCCAGTTGACACCTGTTGTGTGACACCCTCTTTGATCTTGCTGGGCTGAGAATTTGCCACTACTGCTACTGCTTGAGCCATCAGAAATGCAGATTTGGGGAGTTTCACAAAGCCCTTGGGAACAGATTTTTTTCTTCTGATTTATTTTTGCCTGGCAATGACCATTTAGAATAAAGCCCTCAGAATATCCCATATGCTTCCTGATCTCAGTTCATCATCTATTTAGAGGAGAATCTCAAGAAAAAGGGAGTTGTCTACAGCAAACAACAAAGTCCAGCTCCCCAGATGAGTATGCAAACCTGATATGAATATTAAACAGCAAGTATGACATATTGATTTTGCACTGACAAAACAGAAATAAGTGAAAAACCTGGAAAACACCTGTCAGTTTCCATCCTTGACCATCATATATGTTCTGATGTATGTTAATTCCAGACTAACCACATGTGGGGTCAAGCAACACATAGGGATGGAAATCCTTAAAAGCCACCACACCTGCAATTTTATTTGTATCAGAAATATTTATTTTTCACTGTGGTGTCAGGGTTATATCAGGAACAAATCCTCAACCATTTTTTGATTTTGAGCCTTTTCAAACACAGGAGACCTACACTTAGAATTGCAGTAGTTTCTATGTACTAAATACTGCAAGAATCATAATGGCCTTGGCTCATATTTTGTTAGCAAGGGCAAATTTCCTTTAAAGAAAGAACTAATTATTTCTGTTTCAGATTCCAAACTCCCTCCAGGTTGTATTGTAATGAGATTCAAAAGACATGCCAGAAGTGAGTTGAAAGCTCATTTGGCATTTTTAAATATGCATTCAGATAAACTCGATGAATCTGTTGATACACTGTTATCTATTGCTCATACAATACCCTGACATGTTATTCTTTACAGAAAATCTGTCATTAAACACCCTGCATTTTTAGTAAAAAAATGCAAAGTGTTCATCAGGGACTAACAATGTAAGAATGCGGAGAAGATTTTTCTCCACAACAAATGAAAAAATAAAATAAAGAGCAAAAGTTCAAAAGACAGTTAAAAAAACCAAACAAACACAAAACTAAAATGAAAATGCAAAAGAGGCAAGAAGTAATGACTTCCATATTGCATGGATGGAAGCCTCACCTGTTGTGAGGACATGACAGCAGTAAAAAGCTAGCTTTAAAAGAGAAAAAAAAGGACAAACATTCTTAGAGAGCCATTGAGGCTCCCCTGATAGTATAAACATGTACTTCTATGCTGAAAGCTCTCTTTGTAGCAATGGCATTTTTATATTCAGCAGGATTTCATCACCATTCACATCACACAGACTGTTTTACTAGATTTTGTTCTTATTAGCTCTGTGCAAACAACTGAACTAAGAGTGAGAATGCTGAATCCGATTCTTTCTTAAGCATTGTTTACCAGATCCCTCACTAACTTCCAATCAGTTCCACCTCTGCAATTTTATTGAAGGCAATGAGTTTCCACAGGTATTGTCATATACCATAATTAGAAAGCAGTCTCAGTTCAGTGAGACTTTATTGGCTTGACAAGCCATACAGAGCTTGTAAGTGTGTACGAGAGGGAGCATGGCCAGCCCTGTCAGAAATCAAGTAACATCCATCTAAGAGAAAGTGACTTTTTGAGCCTCAGTTTTGAACTCCTGTGCTGTCTGTCAATATCTGCAGTACATGGGAATTAGACAACTTCCCTTCCTATGTTTGTGATCACTTAGAAAGCTTCATATTGATGCTTCATGTTTCAGGTCCCAGCTAAAAGAGCTGCCATATAAGTTCTGGTTTCATATTCCTTAAGCACAGTTAATTCATGTGATTTTATTTTTTCTAACCAACAGTGTGCCTTCTATTCTCTGTCATTATTTTGTTGCTTTGTAATAATTCTTATGAGTAGTGATAACACACACACACAGAAAATTGTTGTTCTGTCTCTTTGTATCTTGGTTAGCAAAGCAGATAATCTCAGTAACCTGCCTGAACTGCTTGCTGTCGCACTCCAGTTCTCCCCTAATGTCAATGACAAGCCTGGGGCTCTTGCAAGGAAAATTAACATCTCACTTAGATTGTCTGCAGGGATTTTTTAAGAGCTTCTCAGTACCAGGTATCTCTTTCCTATTGTCAGGGAAACTTCCCAGAGAGATCATTCACGAGGCTCTCTGGCAGCCACACTCCCAGTGTCCCAGACTGTCACTGCTGGGACTGTCACCCCTCCACAGGGGTGGCTCCAGTGATCTGGCAGGTCCCTGCTGGACTCCCTGCACACCCACTCACAGTCAGACCAGGTTTCCTCACCAGCTCTATCCCAGGTTTCCCATAGCAGAGCCTCAGACATCTCATTGCATAAAGCCATTTATCCACAGTGCAGTGACACAGAAACAGCCCCAGCTGGTGCCTCCAAGGAGGGGCCCTGAGCAAAGGAACCCCTGGGCTTTTATCCCCTCACAGTCCAAGAGCACCAAAGTCTCGCTGTTCCTCCTGAGCCATGGAGCCATGGGCTCCTGCTGTGCCTCTCAGTGTCCCTCCCCTGGCTGTGTCACAGGTCCCTGTGCCCTTTGTTGGGCAAAGGGTGGCAGTTCAGGGCCTCTTGTCCTGGGTTCCCACCCAGAGCTACCTTGTGTTGTGTTCCCCACACAATGAAGTCCTGCCCTGTTACAGTTGCCCCCCCTATTTCTGGCTGATTTAGATCCTTTTGGAAATGTGGATTTCACCAACAATTCCTTGATGAGACTTGGTGATGGTGTCACTGTGAAACGTTGCCACTTAAATCCTCATTTTACACACTTTTGCTATTGACATTTGTCTCCCTCCTGTACCCACTTTCCATGTAAAATAAACCCAGATTTAAGTAATTCCAGCCCCATCTTTCTTAGCTTGTTGAATCAACTCCATGAAATATTCTCTATATCATTATCAACATCATGCAATATCATGCATTATTATCTTCCAGTTTTATCCTTGTTGTCCCACTGCACTCTTTGCCTTCTGAGCAATCTTGTGGACAGTGGCCTTCTAAATCCTTTAAGCAATCCAGCCTCTCCTTCCCATAGGTACTTCTGACCTTGTAATCAAATGGAGGGACCATAATCTCCTTCCTCACATTTGTCCATTCAGCTGCCTAAATTGAGGTTCCTTTGTCAATTTACTCCTATAGCACATTAGTCTCAAGTAGTCTCCTTTCTCCCATGCTTGCTTCTGTCTAAATGAATCCCTTATCAGTGTTTTCACCTTTGCCACCATCTTTGCAGCTTCTTTATTTCTATTTCTTTTTTTTTTTCCAGCTGCTATTGCCTCCAGACCATTAGCTTTAGTTAAAGCCCTGTCAAAAGTTGTGTCTTACTACTGTTACCTATATTTATTACTTTCATTTGCATTCACTTAAAAATACTTAAACACATATGCATTTAAACCCTGGAGACTTGCTTTTGAGAAAGCAGGCTGCTTCCATACCTCAGACACTATGGCTCTGCATCAAAATATAGGCACAGAGGCCTCCACTATGTTTCAGAGAACTCTGAATTTCCTACAGTCATACCCAGCTGCAAGAAATCATTATAATGCCACAGCCTTTGTGAATGGATGAAGGGGACACTGACTTTCAGCAAGGTAAACTTTATTTTTAGAGTTAGGTAGAGCTGGAATAGTTTCTGGTTCAGTGCTCATGAATTCAAATGCAGGTTCCAATAGTCACCTCTCTAAAGCCCTAGAAAAGTAACTTTGCCTGTTTATTTCTTTATGAGACTATTACTCCATTTTTGTACACAAAGCATTAGGTGGTTTAAAGCATGCCCTAAACATGGAAATGCCTTAGTTCTAGAAAATGATGGTGTGACCTCTCTCACCTCTTTTTTCTTCTGCCCCTTCCCCAAAATCCCCAAACTCCATATGCCATCAAAATGCAGGAGAAAAGTGAATGGGTGTGCAGAGATTTACCAGTCTGTCAAAACAGAAGTCAAGAAGGAAATAGAAAGAAATAGTTGAGCAGGTGATTTACCCTTATAGTAAAAAAACCTCCACAAAAATCACAGTCATGAATAGTTCAAGGAAAAACCCTAAAGTCCTTCTTTCCATAGGGAATATATTCATGAACCTTTTTTTAAAAAAAATCTCTAGTTCACCTCATCAGGAAAGGAAAAAAAAATAAAAGATATCTCATTAATAATACAACCCAAGAAAACAAACTAAGACAAACTCACCTCCTTCCACTTGCAGGGTTCCTGATCCAGCCAGCTGCCAATCCTCTCTGAACACCCAGAGCTGTGGAACCCTCCTGCATCCCAGGAAGCAGGGGAAACCTGGCAGCTCTGAGGGAAGCAGACTCTGGCACAACCCTTTCCCTCTTCAACAGCTGCTGCCACTTCTCCCATCACAAGAACATGAGGAATGGAAAGTAGCAGCTCAGTTTGCCCCTTAAAGGCACAAAGCATTTACAAAGTTCTCTGTAAGAAAGTATTTTCTCACGACAATTTTTTAGAAGTTGTTAAAAGTTTCTTTCAAATTAAATGGGATGCGGAATTTAAAAAAAAATAAAAATAATACTTGGTCAAATGTATGAAAGAAATTAACAAAGAAGTGGTGTTTCTTTCATGAAATGACAGAAAGTTGATACTGTTCCTCTAGGTCTTCACCCTTTTTTTCCTTCAAAATGGGTTGAGATGCAAAAATAACAAAAAATTATGCAACATGAGAACCAGAGGAAATTCTTTCTGCAAACATCAAGTAATTTCCTACCATCTTCCCACCTAAGAACCTGAACCACATTTTAAAAATAACTTTTATGTCCTCAAAATACCTTTTTCTCCTTATAAAAGTCAATCACTTCTCTAAAGTAAAATATGCTTAGGTACACCAGATTACTGCGTGAAGTAACACTGAGTAAGCCAATATATTAAAATGCTTAGCGAGACTTTTCTGCTGAAATTTACAGAAAAAGTAGTATTGGTAACCTGCAAACCCTTAGATACATATTCTCAAGTCCTGTATCTCAGAGCAATTCAGATGTGGGATTTTAACTTTTCACCCCTCATTAAGTTTGCTGTGTATTGAAAGATGACCTGTTCTTCACTGGTCCTGGGAATAATTATGCACACGCTAAAGTTAATACGCTGTAAGTAATCCCTGCAATGACCCATAGTGCATATAAAATTAAGTAGGCATGTATATCCTAGCCAGTTTTAGGCCACAGTTTATTTTATCACTCAATTTCTTTTTCAGTTACTTTGTTTAGGTTGGTAATGAAGAACACTAAGAGAGGCCTTTGAGAGACTTGGAGAAATCAGAGACAAGAACAAATTGTGTGAGCCACCAGCGTGGCCTTCCTCTTTCTACAATGTCTAGGCAAATAGAGATTATTAAGATTTCTTCCATTTCTAAATAAATTGCCATCATGGTTAAAATGCTGCACTTAGAAGTGTCTCTGGCCATTTCTTCACGAAAAGAATTCACCAGGCAAAGTCTTTTGTGTTTTATGAGAAACTCACCAAATTCAGTCAGTCCCTGCAAACATAGGGATCTCCTTGCATGAAACTCATTGCACACATCCAAAGCAGGACCTTTGGAAGAAAAATGGTTCTGTCTTTCCTTGTAACTTCACCAGGAAAAGACCTTAAGGCTTGGCATGGTTCCTGAGATAGATGGCAGGGAGGAGACCAGCTTGCAGCTTTCTGGTTTTGTGAGTATTTGGAAGCCTGAATCCTGCCAGAAGGGAGACTCATCACAGGGAAGTCTATGATGCTCTTCAGCACAAACACTTTTAGTGGAAGAACTTATGTGTCAGGAATGCAAACTAAAATGCCCATTCTCTACAACAGCTCTCAGGTAACATGAAATAATTTTATACAGAAAAAATACATGACAAAGGAAAAAAAAAAAAGCAAGAAAAGTTTCCCAGAAACTTTTGTAAAGAAGAAATAAACAATGCTGTTCCCCACTCACTGGGGGATATAATGGTGACTGGAGAGAGAGTGAGACAACAAGGGACAAAAAGGAAGAGAAGAGAAACAATGCAAAGGAGTTACAAACTTAGCTTTCCAGTTTTGAAAGGCGTTGAAGTGTGGCCCTTTTGGCTTGTTTGAAAAGCATATAGCAAAGACAACAAAACAGTGTGGAAGTTCAGCTGTGACTCACCGTGTATGTAGATTGCACAAGGACTTGATCTTCCTGAAATAGAAAGGTAAGAAGCAACACTTCTGTGAAAACAGGTAACTTTGCATCTGTATCATATTACTTAAGTATCCATTCAAGTCTTCCACAAGCTTGTGCAAACCGAATAGACACTATACAGAATAACAGACATCAGAATTGAGTGTCAATTCTTGAAATGGAGAAAATTTTTGAAATCACAGTTCATTGAAAGCAAGACTCTCAAAGGCTTCTTAAAGACTCAAGTATGTGTTCCTTACAGTCCAATCAGAAAAAAAAAAATACAAGTCTTTTCCATTTTCCTCTTATTTACCCTTTAGAACAAAGAAAAACTGCCTCTGTTTCACCAAAGAAGAGAGTGGAATAGTTTGTATTTTTGCATGATCAAAGTATGGGGCTAAAATCCCCAGGCTCTATAAGAAGTCTCAGTGATGGGGACATTCCAGATCATTCCTCACAGTTCCCTGCCGTGAGCCTCCCTCCAAAATCACCTCTGCCTTGTTTTTAACATATATTTCTGTGCCTAGCAAGTCTGGCCTCCCCATTTTAGGATCCTGACTTTTCTGTCTTCCTCATTTCTCCAAGGCAAGTCCATTTTTGCAGGAAGTAAATAGTTAATGATACTTGCCTGTCTTCTTTTCTCAGCCTCTTTGTCATCCAAAGGCTTAGAAGCATCTCCTACATGTGGCAGCAGTTAAGTATGGTCTAATTTAACGTGGGAATTTCAGCTCATTCTCATTCAACAACAGCACTCGAGCATATGTGAACATTTCAGCTTGTGGGCAGGTTCTCCTGAAGTCAACTTTTATGTCAAGCAAGTGTCTTGCTGGATCATACTTACTTTAGAGTGATTTCAGTGCCTGGCCATGGTGTGAGCAGCAGGAGTAATTCAGGTCTGAGCAGGCATTTCCCTGATGAGTTGAACAGGGGATTACACATCTATGCATACAAGCATGTGCATACACATGCACAGATATAGATATGTGTGTATTTGGGATGCATACACATCCCACACACATTGCTTCTGACAGGGAATGAGCAGTGGAGCTCTTCTTGCAGAGTCCCCAGCTAGTTTTGTAGTCAGTTATCATCGCACTGACTTGGATGGAAAAAATATCACTGAGATCTTCCAAAGACTAGCCTAATTCACCAGGTTTGATTCAAAGACTTTGGCCTCAGACACAAAGGTCTTGATTTGGACACTGATAGACTTTCTGACAGACACCTGATATGGACACTGATAGACTTTCTCTACTTTACTGTCCAGTTCTTCCCAAGCAAGCTGTTGTAGTCCTTCGAGTATCTCTCCCAGCTAGACTTTGTTCTCCTGTCAGGGCCAGGAACCCACAATCTCCAGACCTGGCTGGCAGCCTGGCAGCCTCCTGCTGCTGCCTGGGAGCCTTTGGGTATCCCGTGCTCACCAGCTGCCCATGCTGCCTGCCAGAGCATGTGAGGGAACCACAAGCCACTGACCACCTGGCACAGGAGCCCCGGCTGCCTGCCACCCCCTGCCCAAGCCCAGCGACCCCCTGCGAGTCAGAGAGATGCCATGAGATCTGCTTTACTGTACATGAGATGGAGCTTCCTCCCCCAAAGCCTGCCCAAGCCCTGCCCTCACTTCAGGCTGTCCCTGAGGCCTTGGACAGCCCTGTGCCTGCAGCCACTGCTGCTCTTGTTCCAGCAAACGCTGGTGGCTGCTGGGCACTGAGGGCTGGCAGCCCTGGGCTCTTGCAGGCACCTTTACCACCTGCCCTTCTCCTCCAGCAGCTGCTGAGCTGTTCCTGCTCACCTCTCCCCCTCCTTGGGTCTCACCCTGTGTGCTGGGTTAGAGTGAGTGACCCTCAGGTCCTACACATCTCTTTGTCCCCTCTGCCTCCTGGCTCCTCTCTCAGCGATAAGGCAACATTTGTTGCTGCTCACCTTTGCTGGGATGAAAACATCCACCTCCCACCATTGCTGCATTCCTCTTTTTGCCCCAGAAATATCAGTATCCCTGGTGTTTAGTCCATTCCTTCCCATGCTTTGGGCACTTAGAACATAAAGGAAGGGCCAATCTGTCAAACGGAGGGCAGTCACTGCTATTGCTCTGTGACATTTGTAGCTCCAACCCTTGCCATCTTGCCAGAAATGTTGCAGAAATACTCAAACAGCTTCTATAACAGTAAGAGAGAAATTTCAAAAAGTTTTATATCTGTTCTACATTACTACTCATGGCTCAGCATTATTTATTCTGATAAACTGCACTTGCATTTAATGTTGTGCAGAAATAGAGTCTGCATATAGAAATTGCAGACTTGCTTGGGGTGATCTCTTGTTTCCTAGTCAGTACAGCAAAATGCTACAGCAATAACAATTCATCCTTTCTAAAGAGAAGGTGTTTCTAACCCTAGATGTCCTGGAATCCAGATTCACCAGATTTATCTATGCCCACTTTGTTCCCTGGGTTTGAGCCGCCTGTGCAGGCTTCTGCAAACTTGTCCCTCAAGCCTCATCTCTGAGACCCTGCACTGGAGATCTAGAAAGAAGGATTTTCACTCAGCTGTTAACATTGTTTCTCAAATTTTTAACCTGAAGCAAATGTTTAATGAAATGTGAAAGGGATGCAAGAGTAAGCAGAGGTTAATGCAAAATTAATTTGCCAAGAGAGGATCAGAGGTGCCAGGCTCAACTATGAGGTTAGCCATGAAAAAGGTAATTTCAAAATAAAAAAAATAACTAAGACAAGAGAAAGAGGTGTGTAGGAGAAGGAGGAAATAAGGTAAGAAATAAATAAAAGGAGAGGCATATTTGTCCAGAGTAGTCTTTTATCCGTTTCTATGATTTCTCATGCTCTTGAGTTCTAAGCCAAGATCAATTGGGATTAATCAGTTGTATAGAAAACACTGGGAACTCATTCCAGGCTTTTAGAGTTTAAATTTGTTTATTGAGCACAATTTGGTTAGCATCAGGTGCTGAAGTTACAGACACCAACACTAGCATAGAAATTACTTTATTTAGCTCCCAGTTGGAAGTTTCTATAGCAACTGGGTCCTATAACAGAAAGCTGGGTTTCTGGCACACGAGTACTGCTGCTGTTAGAGACTGTTAATACTGTATTTTTGGAGCACTCAGCTGTTCCTTAATTCTTTCTAAGCCCCAACCCCCCTTTTTCTGAGGTCTTTCTTCAGCATAAATCTGCCTGCTTAGTCATACTTGCAATTGAACCTTTTGCTCTTAACCTTCCTTCTTTGGCTGTAACAGGTTTCAGTCCAGATTCAGCTTCCTTGGAAGGGAAGCAGAGCTCCTTGTCCTGCATTCTCCTACTGGGCAGAGCTGGAGGGACAGGATCAGGATGCTGAAGTTATCAGCAGTGTCCAGATTAAGATGCCTTCCCTGGACCTACAAATACTTGTGACTTTAAATTTAGGGCAAGTTCTGTGAATGTAACTAATTTCCCAGATTCAGAACATAATCACACCTTAACCTGAAACCAACTCGTACTTTTAGGTACGGTCAAGAGTAAAGCTGTGATGCTGGCTTGAAAAGATGAGAGACCTCATTGCAATTCCTCTGTGTATTGGAAACTCATGGCTGAGCAGCACCTTTAGATATTGAATTCCACCTGTCAGACTCCTCGATGCACTTTCTGTCTCATCCCTACATTATTGAGCTGTGCTTAAAAGCTGTGGGAGTACTCCATAAAGAGAATTGTATTATTGCAGAGTGAACAGATGTCTCTTTTACCTGTAAGACATCTTTATTTATACATCTTTCACAACTGTGAATCAATAGCCTTTCTCAGCTACTAGATTTATTTTGAGGGGACACACTCAAATGTTTGTATGAGGTGTTGGATGAAGGTGTAAAACATTGTTAGGAACAGAGAATGCTCACATAAGTAGGTATTTGGTTGGCCCAGCAGTTACAGCCATTTTGAGATTCCTTTCTTGGTGTGTGGGTTGTGGGTTTAGGTTTGGTTTTGTTTGTTTCTTTTATTACTTTTCATGTTGTCTTTTATGGATAAAACAATGGCACTTTGAATCATTAGATGTTTGTACTCTCTAGTATGGTTTTCAACTTATCTGGTTAAATTCCCTCTACATCAGAGAGAAATATGTTATTCTGTTCAAAACCCTCTGGAGATGTCCCCTGTGCTGTCCTGGAGACCTCTGTCCAGTGAGAACGAGTACCAGCCATCTCAAAGCCACAGAAAACAAAACCTCATATCAGTGAAATGCAAACTTAAATTTGGCAACTCAGGCACAGCACAGAACATCTGTTTTGAATAACAACAGCTTCAAGTATCCCCAGGCAGGTGGCCACCACAACCAGAATTAATTCTTGTGGTTCTTCACATGTGGCAAAGTCTCACTTTACAGCTCAGGCAGGGGCTCCAAAAGGGCAGAGAAAGTGAACACTGCAAGATGACCTGGCTGTGCCCTTTAGGAGAGCTGTAAGGGCCCTGAGGGCTGTGTGGGCTTTGGGCCTTTCTTTCTGCAGGAAAAGTTTCAGGAAGAATACAATAAACCTGCAGTTAACTACTATCAGGTCCAGCCCTGGTCTGTGTTGGGGAAGTCGAGGTATCTGGGATATTGGCTTTTTGCTTCTGTTATCTTTCCAATGCTATTCACTTTGGCTGTCTCTTAACATTCCTGATAGGGGCTTTTGCTTTTCCATCTGACTTTAATAAAACGGGATCATCCTTGCTCAGGCTTATAAGATTGCTATTTTAAGTGTTGGCAGTTTGAGAATATCTGTCTGAAGAAGTGTTTTCCTTTCCTTTCCCAGAGCCCTGATTTTTTTCTACCCAGTCCTGGGATGGTTTCCCTGTCCGAGAATATTGGTCTGGGGCCATGTGTAGGATGCTGCAGCCTGTCAGGGGTGTCCCATCTGTCCAGGCACATTCTGTCTCTGGCAGCTGCTGTCATTTCATCTCTCTTGCACATCTCTTCCAGGCAATTTACATCTTGTTCTCTAAATTCTCAACATCTCACTGCTGAGTTGCTGGGAGGGCCTATTTTGGAAAAGGAAATCAGAACCCCAGAGAAACCTGTGTTTTCCACACAGTGCTGAAGGCAACAGGCGTCTCTGGGAGACTGGTGGGAAGATTAAAATGCTGGAATCCGTTGCCTTAGAATCATTCTCCTTGTCTCCAGTGAGTCATCCAGCATCACAAGCAATCTCAGCATGACCTTCTGCTGCTCCTCGTGCCCAGAGAGCCACACAAATCCAGCAGAGGATGTGCTGCCACCATCTTTTGGCAAAACACTTCTCCCTGCAGCACTAAAGGTTTTCATTTCCTTCTGTTTCATCATCCCAGGTTTCTGGCTTCTCTCTTAACAACCTTTGAAGAGTTTTTTTCCAAAATGGCAGCTGCAAAGGTCATCTCTTTCTCTGTTTCTTGCTTGCCTGGAAACAGGAATCGTGCTTTAGAATAGAGATGCAAGGCAGCTTTCCAGGGCATGAAAATCCAGTAGTTTAGCACATTGTCTCCAGCCTGCAAAAACAACTGACCAAGAAAGAATTAAAAAAAGGAAAACATAGAAAAAAAATTAAACAGAAGGGACTGAAAAATCATGAGACTATGTACTGATTTGACTTTTCTGTACAGTGGGTTTTTTTTCCTTAAACATAGATAGGTGTGTTAACTATATTTTAATTTTTCTATGCTAGATATAGTCATTGCAATTGTATTTTAAAAGAATAGAGGGGGTCATGTATAGAAGAGAAGAAAAGAAATAGTAATTACATCATTTCAGCAGTTTTTTAGACTTAGATATTTTTCCTTCGTTAACCCACATTGATTAATTTTTGTTCATTTCAGGTCATACTTATGCTATGAAACATGTGATTTACAACATACTATACATTATGCAGGAAAAAAACTGTAATTTACTAGATGTGTTAATTCCTTCATGTAAATCCACTAGGAAAACACTTCAGTAATAGATCACAGATTAGAAGTGCATGCTTTATGATTGTTTCCAAGAAAAAGCATCAGTGAGGTAAAGACTGTGAGGTAAAGAGTTTGCTTTATCTTAGGCAAGATATCTTTATATCTTAGGATACTGTGTGGCTCTGCTTAGAGCAGACAACCTCCAACTTTGTTGTCATATGGTGCACACCAAAGCACGATGGTTCTGGTTATTATCAGTCTTCTTACATTAGGAAAAAGCAATAATTCTAAATGTTTTAAATAGCCATTTAATTAAAAAAATATGATAAAGATAAACACTGGAGTTAATTTCTTCTGAAAGATGCCACATTTTATTCGTGAGAAGAGCTGGAATCTAGTTTTTGCAGGTACATATTTTATGGAAAAATTTAACTGTCAGCATGTCACTTGATGTGAATGTAATGCCACTCATCCAAAAAACCCTCAAAACTATAAGAAGGATATTTAAAAATGACATTAAAATTCTCTAAAAGGAGAAATTGAGGCACAGAGAGATTATAATATGTATTTTTCAATGAACACACAATTTTTTCCAAATTAAATTTATGTGCATTTAAAAGAATTTAAAAGTTGCAAATGTCATAGTGTAACCTCACCAAAACCAAACTAAAACAAAACCAATCTCAATTTTAGCATTAGAATTTACAAAGAGATTATCTTTGCTACATTTTGGGACTCTGGGGTAGTGGACTGAACCCGGCATGGCTCATTTTAAAAAAAGGCTCTTTTCTAGCTGCCTAATATTCTCAGCTGCATTTATCAATTAAAAAAACCCAACAACCTCAGTTGATTCTAGATTATGAGTGCACCATTTTTGAAGAACTAAATATACAAAATAAAGGTTTAAAATGGCACTAAGAAAATATAAACCAGAAGTAAAGCCTGGATGTGGGAACAGCAGTTCCATATTGAGTAGGAAATTACTGAAGGTGAGGGGCATCATTGACAAAATTAGAGTAGAAGAAGATATTTCATTGAAAGACCCCAAAGTACAAAATAATCAAAGTCCATTGACATTCATTGTCCTGCTTTAGGCCTTATGAAATGTTACTTGGAATTAAATGGACTACATAGGCATGTCACTTCCAGTGCACATTCTCAGTATTTTCAGTATCATGGAATTACTGACAGCTAAAATATGGTGGAATTATCCAATCTGGGCAAATTCTGTGCTGAGGATGTTGACCTTTTGGAAACTGATTCCTTCTGCACATTGGGTTTTACTTCCCCTATCTTGTTTTTCCTTTAGCAGTTATTCATCTTTTATGGCTTCCTACAGCTAAAAGCCTCAGCAACAAGAACATTTATTCAGAATCAGAATGAAGATCTGGTACTTTTCTGTACATTAAAGGAAAAGAAAGTTCAATTTTCCTTCTGAAAAGCACAAGAAAGGCCATTACACAAGACGTAAAGACAGAGAGAAAAAGGGGCTGAATTCCCAAAATATTTGATGGCAGAAGTAATAATAGCAATGAATGAGGCCACATAAATGATTCATGAGACTCATTTTTTTCCTATTGTTACTAAAAAGGGGCTCATTATTACTCAGAAAAAAGTGCTTTGTTGGTGATGTAAAAAGAAATCAGTATTTGCTATCAATTACTTTCATTAACACTGGGCCTTTGTACACAGTTTTAGAAATATATTTTATAACAATATAATTTTGTAATTTCATCCCTACCGTGCTTTGAGCCTTCTGAGGCTCACAAATCTCTTTAATACCTCCACTCTTGCTGATAATAAAAAGTCTTGTGGGTGTAGTAACAGCTAAAAATACAATAGTAAATGATTCATATCTTACCATTTCAGAGGTCAAAATGGGTAACAAAGAGACCACAAACACACAAAATAAACAGAGGCAAGTTGTAGCTTCAGGATGATCACTTTGAAGAGATGTGCCTCCTTTAAGGACATTTTATTCTTTAGTTTGAAGGCTGTTAGAAATATCTGAACATATGTTCTGAGGCAATGAAATTTCAATGGGATATTATTTCCTCTTAAATCCCAATCCTTAAAACACTGACTTGCAACATGAGACAGCAACAAAAAAGAGTCAAGCTAAGAGTGCATATTTAGCAGAGAGAAATAAGGAATAAATAGAGCTAAAACTGCCTTTTTTGATTTTGTAAACAATGTGTCATTAGAAACCAATGAAGACAATAAAGAATGGGATTACTGTGTACCCATTTGAGAGATTTCAATCACTATTTAAATAGTCTTGGAGAATTTAATGTAAAACAGGGAGCTTTCTCAAATAAGCAATCAAACCAGCCCATTAAGGCTGTAATCACCATTATGCCTGGGTGTTTCTCTGTTTAGAATAAACTGATTGAGGAAGTACTATTGAAGTGGTACCTCTGGCATTTCCCTTTCTATTGCTTATGTGTTGGTTTTTGGTGTTTTATTTTTTTAAATTACTATATATTATCTTGCTTGATCCTCAACTTCTAAATATAAAAAATTCTTCCTAAATCTAGTTAGCAGTAACTGAAGAAAAGAAAAAAAAAAGCAAGGAAAACCACACCAAAACTCAGCATTCTTGATAAGGCTATAAATATGTAAAAATGACTATGAGGCAAATGAGGTCAACCTCACAGTATTGAAATACAGAGATTTTGCATCTGTGTGAATCATGTCTAATTACTATTAAACTGTAGAGATTTGCTGTAAACAATTAGTCTTAATTTACCATAAAAACTTGCTATTGAACTTTCAGAAATAGGAGCTAGTATAGGACCTGTTGTCCAGGTCTCTTTGTTGTCCATTTTGGTGTGCAGTTGAAACACTAAAAAAGTGGGCATCTGAGTAAAATGAGATTTCAAAATCATGCTGGGGCTATAAACTTACCTGATAAAACTCAATATTTCTGTATAAACTGCAGAATGGCATTGCAGGTATTTGACGAAAGGAAAGGAAAGAAGCATCAGAAATCTTTGCCTCTTTCAGAGAAGCCAGAAAGATTGAGCAACTTTATTTTGATTAATCAGTTGAAAGAAATCACTTGCAGGCAGAGAGATTGATGTAGGTTATACCCTCACATGTTCTGTGAAACATTTTGCACTGCTCTGTCATGAACAATTTAATAGCTTGACAACGAGGGATCCAGCACTGGTTTTATAGATTATCTGTAAGAAGGAGAAATGCAAACCTTAGTGAAAATAAAAAGATTCTACAGTATTCATATTTCTTTTTAATTTTTTTCTATGAGGGATGTGTTTTACCTGCTTTTTTTAAGGCAGTGGATATACTGGGGAAGAGGGATGAAAATAAATCAATAGATGGAAGTCTTGCTTTGAAAGTAGCAAATAGGAGCAAAACTATGTGCTGTTATAATGCTAAGGGAAATGGTAAGCAGGTTTCAAAGCAGGGGAGAAATGCAAATTTGACATCTTACATAACTTCCTACTTTGCACATTAATATTAAAACTATATAACTGCGATGCAAACTAGGACCACTGCTGGGAAGAAGCACTTCCTGTCAGGAATAAGTATATTGCAAAAACCCTCTTATTTTCTGCTCAAAACTTCGACCTTCACACCACGAAATGTCCTAGTCACTGCAGTGTCCTGATGAATTCTCAGTTTGGATGAAAGTGGTCTTCCCTGAAAGTTTTCAGTTCAGAGAGACTGAAATATATTTACATTTGCTTAAATTGCTGCACCACTGAAACTGTGGGTTTAACAGCTCTTTTTCCCACTATATATACTGAAATTCTTTGCTATAAATGGATTGTCCTTCCTTGATGCCTTGACCCCCAAAACTTTGGGAGACTTCAAATACATATTCAATATCAATTAAACAAATAGAGAAACAAATTCAAGATGAATTAGAAGTCACAGAAACTTTGACTATAATTGGAGACCATAGTAAAATTGCAAATTAAAAAAAACAAAAACAGAGGGGGTGATTATAGAAAGGACAAAGCCAAGCACACATCACCAATTTCAGCTGACAACTGACATGCAGCCTACAATTTTAAACGTACTACACATTAGGTTTTGGACTTCCACAGAGCCAAGAAGTTGGGTAAATGTCAGGTTTACTGCCTTGCAGCCAGGAGCTCAGCTCTGTGTAACAGCAACCCAATGCACAACACAAAAATTGTGACAGCTGGCCTCTTAAAGGTTCACGACTGGCACTGAAATGTCACTGCTAGGAAAAGCTTGGAATCATAGAATATCCTGAGCTGGAAGGGACCCATAAGGCTCATCAAATCCAATTCCTGACCCTGCACAGGGCAGTCCCAAGAATCACCTTGTGTGCTTGACAGCATTGTCCAAAGTTTGCTAAGAATGTTTTCCCCTTTAAAACAATAAAAAATTATTTCATGTAACAATTAACAGTATTTCACAAGGAGTGCTAGACAGGAGATGGGGTTCAGTTGCTTTGTCTTTCCATTCTCTCTCTGCTCAGACTGCCTATTCCAAGAAACACAATCATGTTTCCATTTGTTAAAGGAAGATCTCTAATTGCATTTCAAGTAATTGGAGGAACTAAAGTAGCACTTCTAATGGGATCTTTCACTTTGGATAAACAAACAACAGAAGCTTGCAGGGTGGGGGTGGGGGGGGAGAGAAACAAATTTTTGTTTCTATAGCCAGTCCTTCATTAGAAGCAGCTGTTTTTAATGAAGTCAAATCTAATCCTTTATCTTGAAAACAATGAAGCTCATAGTTCTAGATCCTGTGAGCCAAACATCCCAAGTAGCACTGTTTCATCAGGCCATTAAGAGCCCAAGTCCCTTAATGGAGTAAATGGCATCTTTAATGGGATATCCCCTGTGTGTGTTACCAGAAAATTCTGGTGTAATGGCCTGAGTTATGCTGGACATAAGGGGCTGGATAATTGAATATTGTATTAGGACATAAATATGTGACACAATTCCAAGAAATGACAGTCATATCCATCCACATCCCGCTCCCATTCCTCATCCCTCAATTACTAGAAATTGCTAATGCTATTACAGCTATAGCTGAAAAGAAGAAATATATGAGCATGACTGTTACTTATACCATCCTTAAACATAGTTTGTAATGTTATCCATGAATGTGCAATATCTACAGAACTGAACTTGAAAAACAGGAAGGTTTTGGACCAAGACTGAAAGCTGACCAAAAGGAAGAAAGTAGAAATTTAAGGTGATGATTCCATTTACAGCTTTAAGTATCGTACTACACAGGTGTAAAAGGTAAGTGTCAGGCACCAGCTTTTATTGTTCATTTAACAGAAGAAGGAATTTGGAAATGGAAAGAAATGGCAATTGTGTAATCAGCATCAGAGACAGCTTGCAAGCTCATGGTAGACAAAGCATTGTGTAACAAGACTAATTTAAAGTTTATGACTAATAAAATAAAGCATGAGTTTGCAACAGAAGAAAAGACCAGAGACTGAATTATCTAATGCCAGTGAGGATTTTTTATACTATTTTTTAACTCATAGTGATATATTTTCTATCCAAGCTGGAATATAAATTTGGTAAGCCTAATTCAACAATATAAAAGCAAAAAGAAGTACTGCTTTACCTATTGAATTCAATGCCTAGAAAATAATTTAAAACACCTAAAACCTCAGTTAAAGATCCCAGATCTGAAAGGCAATATCAGACAAAAATTGTTGCTTTAAACAAAAGCTATGAATTCAAGATGTTTCCTCTGCTAGGAGAACTGCACTAATTTAGCAGGTTAGTTTATCAGTTTACCAGGTTAGTTTATCAAATTGACAATTCATTCTGGAAGGAGAGCTGGGCAAGAGAATCACTGAAATCTAGCTACAGTTTCCTATCCTGAAACAACCTGAGCACACATTAAGACAGAATTCAATGGCCAATTGTTTGCTCACACCCTGATAAACACCATTATCATAATACTAAAGATTACAAAAGCAATTTATTTTGAATAGCTCTTAAGCCATGACCATAAGGCACAGCAGTAGGATCACCTATGAAATCACTTGAAGAAAAACTCATGTTGTGTAGGATGATAACTTTTATGAAAATTTCAACTGATATCAATGGAATTATTTGCAAAATAAGTCATAGATGGCAGAATATAGCCTTTCATAGAAACATGGATAAGATTTAAAAATTTTGCCTTTTTCCCAGAAGGAAAAAACAATCAAACCCAAGGTAGCACAAGGGAAAAACCATAGGTGCTTTTATTATTAGAGAGCTACAAACTATAGTAAAAAATCAGAATTCATGTTGTATATCAGCATAATACAATATAGTGATAATCATGACTACCAAAAGAGCAAGGCAATGGGAACTGAAAAAATTTAACCAAAGGTTGCTTCAATTCTGCTCTGAGAAAAACAAATCCTGTGGGTTCAGGCAAGAATGAGGCAAGCCTGCTTTTCCAAGAAGAAAAATAACTAGCAATCTCTGCAGAAAAGCACTGAACATGTGGCTGAACATCTAAATGATATCGTTATAGTCATGGATAATTGCCAGACAACAATGATGATTCTATGAAAATCAGCATCTATTTACAAGCAAAAACAGGCCAACTTTGTCTCAAGACACTTTGCAACTCATTTTGCCCCTCCTTATCTTTCAGGGGTGCCCTTTGTGCAGCAGCAAGTCGAGAGATGAGGAATGTGTATGCTACACTTCCGAAAGTACTGGGAATCTCCTGGGAAAAATCTGTTCTCAGGAGACATCTCCAAAGAGCAAGATACTTTGTCTAAACTTCAGTGGTTTAATTAGGTTAATTTAAGTTTTAAGTCTTAAGTCAAAGGTTCATTCCCAGCTGTGAAATGTTTTTACCAACTCCCACTGAACACATGCAAGTTGCTGCTTCCTAATAGCAACATTTGCTCCTATCCAAGCACTGCTGTGGCAGCCTGTGAGAAATTACAAGACGCAAGTGGGAATTAATACTGCAATTAAAGGTTTTGAGTTTTGAAAAAGATTAAATAAACAGATTTAATCCACATTTTTCTTAATTGAAAACAATTAAAAAGCAGAAACAAAAATTAAGGCAAGCACAATCTACAAAATTAAGAACTGATGGCAGCAAGAATTTGTCTCCCAAAGGGGACCAAGTACATCAAGAAAATTACTTAAAAAGGTAAATTGAAAACAGAAATAGATAAATTAGTAACTGGAGATGTGGGATAGAAGCAGAAAGAAACTGGGAACAAAAATAACTCCTATTTGTTGGTTTTTTGCACGCAATAACTTAGATCATGGTTTTGTTGCTTTTGTGTCTGGCAAGAAAGTATCATGCTCACTTTAAGACAAATACAGTGAATAAATGGAGTGTAGAGCCTGGGATAAAGAAGTAACAATTTGTTGGCTGGTTTATGTTTTGCACCCCTGACAGTAGCATGATATTACATGTGTACCAAAAATCACTTGTGTGGGGTGTGTTGGAAGGGGATATTGTTGTGGGGCAAATTCTAAGCAGAAGAACAGGAACTGGTGAAGACCATCACTGAAAACTCAGGAGAAAATATGGTGTTCAATCCATCTGGCAGTCAAGCACAACTGTGTAAGGCCAAGGAAGGAGATGTTTGCATGGTAACAAATTGTCCTTCCCTTTACTTCTGTGGTAGGAGTCAGAGAGAAGCTTTTGTTTCCCTGGAACACTGATTGCAAACCTGAAGTGCAGCATAAATGTCACCAAAAGTAGTTTCCATCTTCATATCTTCTTCTACTTTTAGAATTCTCTTACTGTCTCTGTTTTGTCATCCCATTATTAAGGTTATTTGCTAACAATAATGGGGAGTCTGAGCAACAGTAATGCCTCATGTGTTCACCCAGCTTATAACACGCTGAAAATGTTTTCCAAAACAGCAGTGTAATAATCACTTCAGGTGTCTGACTGAAGTAAAACTGATTAAAAACTGCCACATACATTGAATAAACTCCTAGGCAGTGCTGAGGTCTGTATTATGTCAGGTAAAAGAACTAATGAAGCACAAATGTGCACAAACTTCAGAGTCAACCATGCAATATCTTCCCTGGTAAAAAGTTAGAGGTAAGAGACAAGCAGGAATGCTGGCCTAGATGGGATGCTGGGAGCAGACTCAAGAGGAGAGCTACAGAACACAGACAGGATCTGTGAAGCAATAGAGAAAAAGGACAGATTCTGTTAACAAGACAGTAGGAGGAAGAACAGCAGTACTGGGAAATTATATTCACTGAAAAGTCCACTTTTCTTTCCTCATGGTCTGTGAACATCTGTGCTTATTTGAAATCATATTGATTTAACCATGCATCTTAAGAATTACAAGTAATTATACAGAATGAATTGAAATCATGGAAGGGTTTGGGTTGGAAGGCAGCTTCTGAGCTCACCTAGTCCAACCTTATTGTCAGGGGCAGGGACCACCTTCCATTAGACCAGGTGACTCAAAGCCCCATCCAACCTTGAACATTTGAAATGATGGGACATCCACAGCTTCCCTGAACAGCCTGGGCCAACATCTCACCATCCTCATGCCAAAGAATTTCTTCCTTAAGTCCCATTTCTGCCTACTCTCTTTCAGCTTAAAATCATTACTCTTTGTCCTGTCATCATGGACCTTGGTAAAAAGTCTCTCTTGGTCTTTTTTGTAAGCCCCCTTTACATATTCAAAGGCTAAAATGCTCCTATTTATATCCTTCAGGTATACAACCATACTGTCTCTCCAATGATTTCCTTCAAATAATGTTCTACAGTCTCTCCAAATTTCACTTACAGAAAATTGAGCTTGTGAGGATCAATGCTTCACAAGAAAAGAATAAAGTGACTTATTTATTTTTTAGTATTTTTGAGTTTTGTTGAGAGTTCTAAAGATACGTATTTTTGATGTTTATGAGTTCTCTTGGTTATCTCTTTTCTTTTTAGATCCCTGATTCTATTAGCATCCATAATTATACACTGCCATCAGGCTTTTTAGCCTTTCCAACTATTGTTCTGTAAAAACTGCATTAAAATACTTATGCTGTTATTTTTTTGTTTGTTTGTTTTATGGTAGAAAATATCTGAGAAACCTTTTAGTATTGCTCTGCCTGCAGACTGACTTTCACTTAAAAGGAAAGTTTAAGATATATTTAAAAGTTTTAATTGCAATGAGAAGTTTTCTGTTTTATTTAGAAAAGTCATAAGAACAGGACATAATGGCTACCTTAATTTTTCAATTAAACTGAGCAATTATTTGTATACATAAATGTACAAGATGTACAGATGACAGAAATACTAATTAATCTATTTTTTCCCCACTAGAGGACTACAATCTTTTGAAATTGAAGACTGAAATCAGGATGGGAAAAGGACCCATGGAACCATCTTTCCTCTGCAAGGAGCAGAGGGAAAAATCCTTTGTCAGCACCTGAGTTTGGTAAATGACACAGATTCATTCTTAGGTGTTACAATGCAAAGTTTCTGCTCCTCTTTCCATCTACTGAACCTCATTCATAACCATGAGTTAATCTTCTTTAAAAGTCTGAAAAACAGCATGACTAAGAAAAGCCTTTCCAATGGCTGGGTTTTAAATCTCAAGGACTCTTACCTGTTTCAGACCTTTTCTTTTGAAATATTTTCTTTTGCCAAGGCCTCTCGGCAGAAATCTGGCAACAGAGTTGCTACCACTAAAGTACTGAAAAATGGCAAAAACACATTCAAAACACTGGCATACAAATTATTTTTAAAGCATAATGAATTTCATAATAACTTCTAGTGATCTTTTACAACCAATTACAGCATGAAATGCCACCATAAAATCATTGCTTGTGATCAAGCTGAATTTAGTGGAAAGTTAGGGCAGCCTAAAATCTCTGATGCTTTTCCAAGTGACCACATTTGTGGGGAAAAAAAAAATTCTTATCATCACTATAAAATTTCTCCCTGCCATAGAGCTTTTACTTCAATAATATTACTAGAATTGCCTGGATCAAAATTCCTGTACTGTTCTGTTAGATGGAATGTAGTGTTATTACCCTCCAGATGCAGGCACTATTGCTACAATTTGGAAGTCAGATTATATAGTGTGTATCCTGATGAAAAGTAAGGACCATTCCCTTGCAAAAGATAATGCATATCCTTAAATATTTATATTTATATCATACTTAGAGAGGAAAGATACAGAAATAAGCATGATGTATCCAAATCTCAATTAGGCGGGAGGAGTTTGTTTTATTCTGTGACTGAATGTTTCAATAATGCAAAGCAAATAAACTAAAAGCAAACTCTGAAGCTGCCTACTCTAGTCCTGCTGGATTTTCCTGCAACCTTGCAAACTTCCACACGAAGCCTCACATCTAGCTAGACTGAAGAAGAGCAGATGACAAGGTCCTCAATATCCAGCTCACTGGAGTTTGGGAAGAATAAGCTGCTGAACAAAATCAAGTCAAATTTCCTTACATCACAATGGAAAATGTACAACTGCCAAGCAGCACCACTGAGACAAGACCCTGCCACAAACTTTTCAAGTGAAAAAAGGAAGAGATGATTCTTAATTCTTTACCATATTGTGAGGAGGAGAGAAAAGCTGACTAAAACAGCCTAGATTTTCAAGAACACTAGTGAGATTTATGCAGTTTTACACTTCCACATGGTGGGCTTTGGAAAATCATGTTGCTTATGTGGCTGCTGCAGACAGCATGAGAGAGGAGTTGACAACTGAAAATCATATCAAAATCAAGGATACAGGAGCACTGAGAGGGACAAACTGACCCACAGCTGTTCTGAAGTTGATGTGTAGTTACTCCCAGGTCTCAATCTATCATCACCCACACCATATGTTAGTTGTATATCAATTGCACACCCTTTGTTTTGCCATTTTGCCTACTTGTCAACAAAATCCAAACATCTGCCCAAGATTCCTCACCTTAGGAGCTGCTAAGTGGACCAGGCAATGAAACTGCTCCAGGTTTGACTCTTTCCAAAACACAGAACCCTCAGAAACTGTCTGACCAAGTTCTACAATTTCAGGTGCTTCCAAATGCCATCATACCACCCTTGAGCACCCTTGACACACACTGAGCTTTGTGCTATAAAACAGCACTCTGCTGAGCTGCAGCACAGTCCTCATATTGTTCCAAACAGTTTGAAAGGGAAACGAAACAAAAGCCACACAGAGTTTAAAGTTGACTTTGAGGCTGAGAAATGGCAATTTAAACAATCCTGCCCTACCTGGATACAATTAGAATTTTTTGTTTTGCCACAGATTGACAGTCAGGAATACAATATACAGCATTACAAGGCTACAGGCACATCAGACAGGGATGTTAGAGATATCCTGTCCCTGTAGAAATCAGAACTGCTTTTTTCAGGATACTAATTCAGTGGTGGTTAAATCTTTTCAGTCTGGCTCAGGGTTGAAATGATTTCTGTAGTTAAGACTAATGAAGAAAAACAACAGATGAGATCCAGAACAGAGGAATTTTTTGTGCAAATATGCAGAAGTTTATCCCATTCAAAAGAAATTTACCTTGATTTTGATATTTCTGCTGTTGGGATTGTTGTAGCAGTGACATCACAGTGGTGTAAATCCCTCTGCTGCCTTTGCTGGGTGAGTGTGACCCCTTAGTCAAACCCAGGTGGGATGAATTCTGGCTGTTCCACACATCCTTGGCAGCAATTCTATCTAATCCTTCCTTTGTTCACACAGGTGGGATGGGGCAGGGGAATCCTCAAACCATCTCTTAAATCTTGCCTTTTACAGTAGGACAGAACCAGTGGGGAAAATCCCATCTTCAACAAGTTTGGACAGTTCTGTAAACAACTAAGTTTGGTCTGATTGCTCAAAGATCCAACATACTGAAAATGAAACATTGATGGAGTTTACATTATTTCTAAATTAGAAGAGAAAATATAATTAATGCCTCATTATTTTCTTATGTCTTCATTGACTTAAGTAGTTCCAGCGTCAAACTGAAAGAATTGTCCACAGTATTTGTTTGCAATGATGCCAGTATTACAGACCATCCTTTGATTATTTTGTTTAAAGAAAATTCTGATATATGCATATTACAAACTTTTAGATTTTGTTTTTTATTTTCTATTGAAAAATGTCTGGCTTGGTCAGCTGGAGATAACAGATTGGCTAACTTTTAAAACATCTAGAAATGTAAAGAGAAAACTCCATGCTGATCTTTGGAATAAAAGAAAGGAACACTCAATAAAGGATGAGAAAAAATAGTTATATTCAGTATAAAAAAGTCAGATCCTTACTTTGACCCACTGAAAATAAATATAATTTAAACCAGAAAATACTGAATTGGTGTGCATTTTAGAGCACAAACCTACAGAAGGAAGGAAAATCTGAAATAATTACTTTTAATAAGTTGAAACACCAAGAGATGAGAAATTGCAGAAAAACCTATCTCCCCGGGGATACTTTTATTAATTTCAGTTTTTGTTGAGAATTCAGTGAACAGAATTTTCTTATATCGTTTGTTCAGTTTTAGCAGACGTACATGGAAATTTTTATATGTATTCTAAAATGGAGCTACTTGAACAAAGCAACATCTTGATGCTATTATATTTTGTAATGACTCTGTCATCCCATGACCAGAATGAATCAAGAAAACAACTAAAATGTCAAGTGCTTATTGCCTGAAACTTCCATGGGAATTAGCAGCCCTGAATTTTTCAATAAATCCTTTAAGGAGCATGAAACTTGCACACAAACACACACAATTCTACTAACTCTGCACAAGTTAGCCAAACTTTCTTTAAATTCTTTTGGCAACTTACATGAATAAACCGACTTTTAAAATGAAAGAATGAGGAGGCAATGAGACTGAGAAAATGGAAAAGAAAAACCTATATGCATTTTCTTCCAAACCTTGGAGTTATATAGCATTTTAAATAATCATTCAAACACATGGGAAGGTGTTTCTCTATTCTAATGTACTGAAAAAAGTCTATCTATAACTAGGTAATATAAATTCCTATTGCAATGATACTGGAGTATGATGATTTCCTTCCTGATTTTTTATAAATAATAAAGGACTGCTATGAGGGACAGTTTTCACGCAACTAGCTCAAGCAAGAATAGCAAATAGCACCATCTAATCTGGAGAGAAATATTTCTGTTCTGAGTAGGTGTTTAAATTTTTTTAAAGATCAGTTTGCTTTTAATATAGGATTCATTTTTTGTGCATTTTTTTGAATATATTACTTCTTGGAAGACCAGAAAAAAAAAACGATTTATATTTATAAGTCTTTCATCTGCACTGAAATCCACAGACACAAGGTTGTTATGCTTTTTGACTAGGGCAGGTTTTAAATCAGTTTATTCTGAATCTCAGCAGACAACGATTTATCAAGCAACACAGTGGGGCTGTTCTAATCTGCAACAGTGCTGACAAACCCTGTACTTCAAGATACAACTCAATTTTTTAAATGCTTCCCAATTAAATTAAGATACTTACTAACATGGTGAAAAACACAGCAAACCCACCCAGATAATTTCTTCTGACTACAAGCTCCAGCTCAGTTCCGCCTACCAACTGGTTGGTCCCAAGCAAATCCCTTGTGCTTTACCTTGAGCAGATGTGGAAAAAAAACACATTTTCAGCTGAAATGGCTTCTTCAAACCAGAGAAACATGAAGCCACACACTTATCATCACCTTACAAACGTTTCCTCTGCTAATTTAGGAAAAAAAAAATCACAATAAATCATCCCATGGTAGAAACCCAGTGAAGGTAAGGCAGTTTTAGTTTCATTTGAGGATTACAGCCAATCTAGTTTTATTCTAAGCATTTAGCATAAAACTACAAGAATTTATTTTAACCAGCATTTTGACATGAAATAGATGCCTGAGTTTTTATGGGAATAAAATACAACTTCACTGAGTGGCCAATCTCCTTAATGTGTTTAATTTTAGCTAGTTGTCCAATAAATAAGCCTTCAAAAACCATGATGAAGGAGAGAAAAAGGATGCACTTTATTTGAGGCTTGAGGATGGGCAACATGGGGCAACATTATTAGCACAGGTTGCTATGTCAGCACTTATCAGGAGCATGTTCACACTGATAAGGGCTTGCACCAAAGGGAGAGAGGGGCTTCCTGTCCATGTGTAGGAAAAAGAAGACATCAGTGCTGAAGATGTGTCAGGAAAAGAACTGCTTGTATGCAATTCCTTTTTCAAAGAAAAGGCAAGCCGAGTACGTTCAAGTCGTGAGCAGCATTCACACACCTTCCATGGGCCACAGGAAAGTGATGACCCCACCACTGACATTCAAACTGCCCCTAAATTCTCACAGCAAAGCTCTGGTTTGTGTGTGAAACCAAAGGTACCAACCAAGCACAGAACTGCCAGCCCATTTCTAAACTGTCTCTGTGATCATAAAGGCGAGCTGAGTGTTGATCTTCTTCCAGGATGAACCGTTTGAAGCCTCTAAATTTTGCCTACCTCCCATAAACAGACATATGGCAGCCTGAATATTTAACTGTATGCATTTCCTGTAATCTTTTCCTAAAGGGAAAAAAAAAAAAAGTTTTAGCATGATTTATTTATTTATTTATTTACAGATCGTGGCATGGAAGTACTTGACTCCTAGGGAGGGATTTGGCACTCCACGTTATCAAAACTTTCCTCAGTATTTAGACATTGATCAGCACACTGAAATTCCTTAAGACAGTTTTCTTCCCTCCTGTCCTACTTCCTGCAGAGCCTAAATAAGTATAAGCATTCAAATAGCAGATAAAACTACACATCTATAAATAAATAAATAGAATACCTTGCAAAATTTTAACATTATTTATAGAGGCCAGTCAATAAATCTTATTTGAAACTGTGTTTCTGGTCATTAAAAATTTGCCATGGAAGATATAAAGGTATGAGATTTCTGAATTCTTAGGTTTAGCTGCTTAATTCATTAAGAAACAATTATACCATATATATATACATATATAAAAGAGATATATTATATATAACAAATATTTTTTTTCTATTAACAGCAACATAACCAGAAATTTAAAAGATTAAGTAAATGACAAGAAAGTTGAAGTATTTGGGTGTTCAGTGACCTCTGACTGGATAATGGTCTGGGAGGCTTATGTTCTGCAGCCTGAGACATGAAAAATATGGCTTTTTCCTCTTGTAGATGCAGCTTGGGGTTGGCTTCTTTGGCTTGTACTTTGGGTACTAAAATGTTGCTTCTCTTTGTCAGCAAGAGCACCTGCCTGTCTCACTAAACAGATGTTCTCCAGAGAATAGGAGATTAATGACTTCTCTGATCTCTCCATTGAATGCAAATATTATTGCCAACATTAACTGGAGCTCAATGGCAAGTTCATTTCTGATGTCATTATGGACAAAGATGTAAACCCCAGAAATCTGGTTTCAGACCCTGTGGTCACATCACACGTGCACCCCTACTCAAAAATGCCCCTTGATCACTCCATCATCCTTTTCAACCTATGTCAGTACGAAGGTTTCTGGGGAAGGATTTACACTCCCATTCAGATTTATTCAAAGACACTTTGCTGTTGTCACCTGTCTCCTTTTGTCAATTTTTTTTAAAGTTGCTAAGAAAAAGTTCCAGTGAAGAGGCGAATCTTTCTGTTCTTCATGATAATTTTGGTGATAGCAATCACTTAAACTATTCAAGCCCACCACCTAAACACAGATCATGGTAGTACAAAGAAGCTCACAATTACCAACCAGAAAATATAATTTTCAGATTACATGAAATCTCTTTGACCCTGTCAAACCTGGAACACACATGCTTGCCACTACCTGTAGTTAATTTAAAGCTCAGTGCATGAGTTATGCTAATAGCAAGGCCACTCCTCTAGCATGCTGGAACAACCCACAGGATCCAATCCAGAATCATACAAAAAGCTTTTTGCTTCTCTGTCCCTTTACCATTTCTGTGTGTGCAAGTAATATCTTCTTCTAGTCCCTTTCCTTCCCCTTGCAAGTGTCTAATATCAAGAAGTCCTGAGCAAGAGCTCATCCAAAGACTGGCCCTTGCTGAAAGTGCATGAACTTGCAGACAAAGACTCTAAACTTATATAATCAGAAACCTTGTAATTAATGCAACTTCAAGTTCTTTCTCTGTGTCCTCAGCAGATGGTTTACTTACTGTTGTTATAAAGTAGCAATCTGAGTCAAAGTAATTAACAGCATATAAATTATTAAGTACTTAAGTGAATTGTCAGCATTTTCCACCCCTATCTTTTCTGATCAAAAATTGAACAGTTGACTTGTAGTTAATGATACCAAATATAAAATATCAAATGTATGTGGTTAAATAGCATTGTATTCTTTAATACAATACATTCTTTAATACATAATATCCTTTAAAATATCATAGCTAGGGTAATTTAGCCATGGTTTTAATTTATTAATAAAATTATAGCTTGGATGTAGTGCTTTTTGATTTGCAATTGTGCACAATAGTAATCCTTGTTATTTTCTTGTCTAAACAAGCAAAATTTTATAATCATGACCAAACTATCCTAACTTTTTATTCCTCAATTTACTTTTCATTATAACTGAGATGATGAGCACTTGCACTTACAGGCATATTTCTAAATAACAGAATAAGTTTTTAACAGACACATATTGCAGAGGTTGCTTTTCTAGACCTACTACATGTTGATTCTTATTTACTTCTCCTGAATGCTGCTGCATAGAACTGAGGAAGATGACAGGTTAGGGCATTCAGTTCCTACACCCTTAGCAATACCATTACTCAAAGAAGTTCAGAATTTGTGCACTTAGAATACATTGTACTCAGAGCTGCAGTATGAAGGAGGAAAACAATTTCATTGCTTGGAGCTTTATCTTGTATCCAAATCTGTTTGAGAACTGATATCAGAACTGCACTTATACAGAGAGAAAAAAACAGCTTGTGTGACTTATTTTCTAAATGGGATATCTGACACCAACAGTATATATTTAATGGAAAATTAAGGCCTAGTAATTAGGTTTGGATTTCAGTTTTAATCTGTCATTTGATCAGACAGCTCCTCTAAATCGTACAGTGAATTTTGAAGCTTTACATCAATTTTATCTTACATTCACAGCTGAAAAGGAACTTTGTTCAGCATCATACCATAAAAAGAATGTATGAATGGATTACAGATAATTATGTATAGGCAGGGATTATAGACATAGATATGGAATATTTTTGGACACAGGTAACCAATATTGTTATCGCTAAGTCATTTTGTCAGTACCAGAACTTCTGTTAGTCATTGTGTGCCTGTGCTGCAGAGTGGCAGCTGCTGAGGCATCATTTAGGCTCTTTAATGACTCATAAAGAACATATTATAAAGATGAAAATGGTTAAATTTGGTTTTAGTTAGGGGAATCAGCATGTCTACTAGGTTTCATTAAGCAGGCTTCTTAAGTCTGATAACTTTCTTCTGGTCCATGGACCCAAATGACTACACCATGACAGCAGTATTCTCCTGTGATAGAAATCTAGACATACACACATTTTGATTTTACAGCTGTAATAGGCGTCCTCATTCACACTGCTATCTGTGGTTTCCTATGAGTAGAAACATATAAAAATTTTTTTTCCACTATAGATTGACCTTGTCTTATCAGTTCATTTATCAATCACTGAAATATCCTTCCAGTGCAGCAGTGTATACACACACCCCCAGACCCACAGAGGAAACCCTGAAATGTATTTGCCAAACTGCAACATCTACAGCTGAGAAGTGATCAGTAGCTGCAGCTCAAATGCCCTTGCAGGAGGTCTGGAAGCAGAGCACTCCCAGCGGCTCCTGGTGCCATTGGTTCTGAAATTGCACATGCAGTGGGTTTGGAGCTGCCAGGGCAGCAGCGTGGTTAGGGGGAATCTCAGCCATCAGTTATGAACAGCTTCTCTTGTGCACAGTTGCACTGCTGAGAATTTGGGATTATGCAAGCCAGACAGGTCTAGCAGAAGCAGTGTTTTACACTGTGCATACTTCGCACATTTCATCACTGTTTCAGTTAACATTATCTTAAGCACTATTCAAATTCAGCAGTAGAGGAAAAAACAGGATATCCAGAAAATTTTGGCAAGCAAACCCTCTCAGTCTCTCATCTTTAACCTCAGTAACTCATGTCAAAACCTGAATCCTTGAAGCCTTTTTATTGCACTAAGCTCTATATGAACTCACAGAATGCTTCATATATTCACAGAAATTAGACATGAGAATGACTAAGTCAACTTGTTCTTCCTCTGCTACTGAAATACAGTCCAAGGCTCAATGACAATGTCTGACCAAATAGGAATGGGTCTGTTGAGAAAAAAAAAAAAAGTTGCTGTTTAAGGACCTGAAATACATTTATGACATGCATAGGGGAGTTTTAGTTCAGACGAACTGTAATTTGAATGCTCATGCACATTAATGCTTGGAGCAAACAGGGAAATTCCTGGAGCATGGTTTCTGGCTGACCTTAACCCAAAAGGAATCTCATTTGCATGCCATCAGGCTGCTCTGTGATGGAAACCAGTGCACAGAAGGAAAGACAGTAAGGAGATGAACTTCAAATCCTATGCTAATGCAGGCATACCTGGTGAAACATTTATATGGCTGAGTCAGAATGTAGGACACCCAAAATGTGATAAAGTTGCTGTTTGCTTTCCTCCTGACAGCCAATGTTCTTGCTTTCATCCTCTCCATCTGTGGTTCATCCCACACACTTCCTGCTGTTCAGTGTTTTGGAGTTTGAGACATTCACAGCCACATTCCTACTGATAGCATCAGATACCTGAGATTTACACTGGAAACTGGGAGAGAAGGGGATGGACAGTCTGTGTTTTCAGTGCTTCATCCCTGCCCACTTCTGGGGGTACACACACTACTGCTGGTCCATTCTTCAAAAGCTTCAAGTGGAGATTTTGGGCCAGTGAAACAGAACTATTTTTGCTCATGATTTCAAGGAACAATTCAGTGAACAGGCAACAAGTGATGCCATCAAAAAGTTTTTTCTTTCCCTTGATTATAGTAATTAGAATTACAAACATCTCTGCTCATCTCTGTTCCAGGACCATTGATTCCATTGTTTTAAAACAGTTACTTGTTGATTCTCACATGAATTTTAGACACAATATATTTAAAATCATGTTACCTTGGAAACTCAAGATATTTACTAACAATTACCTCAGAAACTCAAAAATATGAATCACTAAAATTTCACTTACTGCAAATTCCTTTGGTTTTTCACACTTTTCTTACTTAGCTATGGTTTGATATAATTTGGTGTCTTTAAAAGCTAATTATTTGATTTCTAGTCAGGAGAGTGACTAATTACAAAAATACACAGAGGAGAGAAATATATTGGACTGTGTGCTGTAAGCTTGGAAGAGCAGTTTCCAAACAAAATAAAGCTGCATCCTCTGAATTATTTTCCAGATTGTTTACTGGCACCCTCAGTAAACTGTATTTGTTTAGGTCAATATTTTGTATTCATTGGGGTATTCATAGAAAAAGAAAATCTTAGAGAGTGTCTCCTATGTGTGAGAGAAATCTGTTTATTTTGCTGTATAACAAGCACTTGTTTAAATTTTTAAACAGAACTTCAGATAGTCAAAAGGAAAACAGCTAGGGAAGGGTATTAGCCAAAATATCTGTCAGCTAAACAGAACTTGTAAATCCAGTCAAACAACTAAAGGGCATTGCACTGTCAAATCATCAGATTGCAGATCCCTGCCCTGTGGTTTGCTGTCTTTTAGAGAAGGATGCAAACTGTTTAGCTTTCCCAAACCCTCCCCCCTTCCATCTGCCTACTGACCCATGCAGCTGCCTTCGCCTTCGCCTTCGCTCCACTGGAAATTTCATGCCTGCCTTGATAGAAGAAAGGAAAACGTTGCGGTGACAGCAGCTTCAATGGGACTGAGCAAAGAATGATGGAGAAGACTAAATGTGTTATATCTATGGGTAGCTGAGAATTGGATAAGAAAACTTCGTGAATCACTGCACACCAGAACTGTCAGAACAGAACGTTGTAGGAGAAAAATGAAAAATACACGAAAGCCCCAAACCCAAAACTGTAGTTTGTATCACCATTAGGAAAGGAAGGCAACATGTGTAAAGGATATGCACTGCACAGAAATTTAAGTGCTCAAATGAAGAATGCAAGCATAAGTGCTTAACCTGCTAAAAATCCTATTAAATTCTACTGAGACGAGTTTATAATAAAAGTCTTGTCTGTTCTTGACCATCATTTTCTTCACCCTGGCATTTAGTAAAAATGCACTCTAGAAGGTAATTGAGCATGCTTTCTTCCTCTGGGGCCCATAGGTTTATTTACAAAGGAATATTTAAAGCAGTAACAATGTGATGGATCTCTACAGAATAATTTCCTTAAATATTCATGGAGGTAATCTTCTGAAGGGGCACACACTGGTTGATAAGTTTCCACAGGATTCACTCAGGCAGGATACCCTGTAGACATGGTAAGCAAAAAGAGAAATGGCAAGCCATTATACTTCACTAGAGTGCAAAATAAGCTCAGCCTCAGTAAAAAAGAACCTTCTCAGGAAAGTTAGTGCAGCAAAAAATCTTATTTCAGGTAACATTTTGCACAATTAATAAAACCTTTGGGTGACACAGAAGACATTGCCTGTGACAGTCTGTGTTACATATTCTGTATTTTCTTGCACATAACATTTCTGTTTTGTCACTCTGTAGGCAACTCAGGCAAACTGCCAGGCACAACATCTCGGGAGGTAAGGTTGAGACCACAAGATTTTAATAGCGTTTACAGGCAGCATTGCAATTATCTATATCAAAATTTTAAAAAGCTATCCAACCACAAAGCCTAGATTCATTTCAGCCTCAAGTAATGGACTTTATTCCCCATTTTCAACATACAAAGTTAGCTCTGTTTATTCCCACAGGCTATATCACTGGGCAAGAGAGATCAAGGGCTTCCCATTATTTTTTGTGAAACTCAAACTTTAAGAGAGATGATTGTTGTGATCAATGATACTAATCTCTTTAATCACAGTGAGTTGAGTTCAATAGTACAATATTTACTGCTGATGTTTTAGAACAATTTGAAGTCTTTGCTTTTGAAGACAATGATAATCACAGGGAAACCGGAGCCACTTTTAGGAATAAATTTCACCATGTTGTACTGTACAGTGCCATAGTTAAGAACCTATGAACAATGAAATTCTAAAGACTATTAGAAATTGTTGTAACTAAAGCATTTTGTAATTGTTATCTGAGGAGAAAATTACCAGAGAAAGTCTCTGTATAGCACGTGGCACACCACATATACTCAGTTTCTCTTTTGGAAACACACACACACACACACACACATTCACTCTCTGAGTATAACTATACAGTTTCACAGAAACTTATGATTATAATAAATGGAACCAAAATGCAGCAAACAGGTCACTGAAAACAGAGAAATGTCAACCTTATCTGCCTGGGGAATTGTTCTCTTTCTCCCTGCACATGTATGCCTTCACATAGGTCACTGAGTATCATGGCGATACCAGTTCTGGCAGTAAAATATTCCGATTTACGAAGTCACCTCCTTGCCTTTCAGCCAACCCATGGAACACACAGCATTTGTGCACATTTCATCAATGACATTTCTATGTGGAATATCCAATATCTCCTTTTATACCTCCAAATAACATTCCTCAGTCACTGAGAGTTTGTCACTGACATCCCAGTAAGACAGCTTGTTATTAAAACTGGTAAGTACATCACATCTCACAATGTGATCTGTTTTATCAATAGATGAGGATCATATGGTTCTACTTTCCTACTTATGTAACACCTCTTCTGCTTAAAGAATTTTTCCTTTCTTTTGTTAGTCTCCCAAAGTTCTAGACACACACCAGCATGTTTACCCATACCTTTCTCAACCCAACAATGATGATTCACCTGACCTACATTACTGTAAATGGAATCCGCATGCATAAATTCCAGCTACCTCAATGTACCCTTTGGCACTATTGTGACAGTGTTTTAGATGGGAAAATTCTCTGTAGAAATTTCTAGACCAGTATTGACTTTTTTCATACAGTAAATTATTGATGATTTGCTGAAGAAAACAATCTTAAGGCTTATTACAGTACTTATTTGAATGCGACTACACAACGAGGCACTCACAGGAATTATCTGGCTGCTCTTCATAGACAATTGCACACATTATCTAAAAGCAACTGCCATACAAACAGAATTCCATTTCCAAATTGATGCAGTAGATATGGCCCACTGCTCAAGGTGCTGTATCTCAATTATCTTGAAGGTCAATTTTAGCAAATGAACTTCATTAAGCCTAGGTTTTATCAGCCCCAACCTTGGCTGGCCATTGCCATTTTCTAGATGTAAAGTTTGTTCACAAACACTTGCAGCATGGAAAAACCCAACGCAACAGAAAAATATTCCTGATGTTAGAAAATATAATTTATCACTGAATGTCTCAATGAGAACACTGTGGTGAAGCACTGCACAAAGAATTTGCTGAATCATGAGTAATGAGAAATTAACCTCAAGCAATACAAGAGATGGCTGTTTGCATAAATCAACAGTTAAAGCTGACTTAGCTCCTCTCTATTTTCATATTCCTTCTTCCTTAACAAAGACGTTTGTGGCTTCTTGACACCCAATTCAACTTACACCACAGTTCCTCTAACAAGAAATGTAACTTCCCAGTTCTCAATAACTTACTGGTGTAAGTAATTGGTCTCTATTTCTTTTCCTCTCTCCCATTTAAAAATAAAAAAATCCACTATGTCTGCTACCATTTACTTTTGTCAGGAAAGATTTTAAAAGTTCAGAAAACACAGATTTTTGGGGCCAAACAAGTGCCTGTAATTTCTGATCCTTTCTAACACTGCTCCAATTCTTTCATTTCCATTGAAAATGAGCCAGAGGTGGCCAAAGTTTCATTTTCTCCAGCCCCCACCCTAGAAACTCTTTGCGTTCTTCTTCAGTATTAGACAGGATTACGAAAATATAGTATTTTACAATGTTAAGAAAGTGAGATCAGATTCTATTGATATTTCAGTCAAAAACATGGGCAATGGGAGAAACAATACAAACTCCTAATGCTCGTGTTTTATCCAGACTGACGCAGCCATGCTTGGTCTTCAATCCAAAGCCTCAATCTCTGACCTCAGCTTCACAGTGAAAAACAACCTGAAAAAACTTCTTACATTTCACTTGTTCCCAGATACTCATATTTTATACATTTGTGCCTACTGTTTTGAAAAACAAGTGATCTGGAATTCAGTTAGTGACTCAAAGCTCCCTCTTTTCTTTCATCTGATGAAATACCTCAGACCACCAGGGTAATAGTACCATGCAGTGAGAAGTAAGGAGGCAAAGACCTATGAACACCACCTAAGAAAACAGATTTCCCCTCTCTCCCACCTCTAAAACTGCCAGTTCTCAATCTGTAAGTCAGGGATGACAGAAGGGGAAGGGCTTTGATGAATAATTACTGTTAGTAACTTTCTCCTGTTGCTTTATTCCCTTCTTGTCCTACATTGCAGAATACTGGTGGATGTGAGGAGTAGTTCTCTAGGCAGAGATAGGTTTGGGCAGCTTAAATACCTTTGTGAGCTTGAACTGCTTGCATTACCTCTGGGTAGCTGGCAGCCTGCTGTAAAACGATGAACTAAACACCATGTGTTGGCATTAAAGATTTCTAGTATGTCAATTTTTTCCCCTTTAATCTAGAAGGTTACTGTCACAGCTGATGCACAGAATAACTCCTTTGTTTACCAATCAAATTAACATATGACTCTAGTTAAAGGTTTCACATTTTCTAGTACCTTGAACTACAACAACATGGCTATTTTGAACTCTTCTGCACAGAAAGACTAGGGAATAAAAATATACAAATTCCGTTCTGCTGTGATGTTTCCAGTTTGAATTTTTGAAGGCCAGTGTTTTGCTCCCAATTTCATTTGATTTGTAGCTTCTTTTGCTGAATGGCTTAAAAAGAAAAAAAAATGAAAAAAAAAAAGAAGTGAAGCTCAGCCCTAATATGAGGAAGGACTTAGGGATAGAGAAATTTTTTACTACTTCACATTAGTCCACAGTTGTCAGAACTTGCTACCTATTAGCATAACAAACTCTAGGGACAGAAGGAATCCCTTTACTCTTTTCTTCTGCTAAGGGACAAACTCTTTAACCTGTTATTCCTATGAAACATTTTGAATGCTCAGTCATGGGAGCAGTTATCAGAGAGACTGGAAGTGATGCAAATTGTTTATAAAGTAAGAAAAATATTTTCAAAGTCAAAAAAGTTGAACATTAGGGACCATGAAGCATTGGCATACAAGAAAGTGAGCAATATTCTCCAGCGTAGCTTTTAGAAAGCAGTTGTTTATAATAGCACGTATCACTTGCTATTTTCTGTGAGGATAATTAACATGAAGGCTTCCTACAAATGCCACTCAAATGCAGAGCTGGTGGTTTACGAACTCAGAATATTTTGCTGCACAGAGGAACAAAAGGCAGCAGTTGGACTTCACTGAAGTTGTCACGCAGCACACAGCTCTATCAGGCACACAAGGAAAGCTCCGAGGGGGTTAAAAGTCAATTGCAAGACCTGGGACCAGTGCCAATAAAATTGTACCTGGCCAGGCTTAAATTGAATTTTAGCTGCCAACTGTACTTTTCAGATCTCCAGAGGAAGCTGGTTCCTCCGTGTGGGTGAAGTAGACAGAGGCAGCTGTTGAAATGGAAACCATTGCATCAGACAACTTGGGAACTGATTGAATTTAAAATTGGACTTTCTTATGCCTTGATTTTTGCCTCAGAATGCATTGAGGAGATGCAGGTGGCTGATAAACAGAAATATATCACTCAGCCAAGAGGTTAAAAAACCCTTCCAAACAAACAAGAATTTTGTCTTTTGGGAGAGAAAAAAAAAAACCCTCAACAAATTTAGCAATAAGGTATAGAACCAGGCTCTTATTAGGTATAAATCAGATGAGTTATTTTGCTTTACACCAGCATTAATAGATTGACGCCTTAATTAAGCCAGCACAAAATTAATGTAATAATGCATTGATTTGAATATAATTACATAAAAATCTTACCCCAATATTATTGCGAGCCTAGGATTAGAGCTGGACTTGAAATAATATGTACATATGTATATGTGTGTGTCAGTATTCCCTAATAGAAAGAATAAACTTCAATTTTTTTAACCTGCACATAAACACAATAAAAAGCATGTTAATATTTCCAACTCCAAAAGTGTACAGTAAGAATTTCTGAAATTAAAGCTGTTCCTGTATTATGAAGAAAGTGCTGGGTCGCATCCTAATTTTTTTCCCCTACAGGATTTCAGATAATTCTGACGTGGGGTCCTCAGGTGGTGTGGTTTCTTTCAGCATCAGTGGGAGATACATTCCATTTACACCAGGGAAGGATCTAGTTTAGCATGTTCATTCAACTGATTCCAAGCTATAAATGCCCTGCTGGGTGCACCTTCCCTGCCACCACTGATGGCCTTGGTGCCTGCTTCCAGTTCCTACACACAGGAAAGAGAAAGTTTATTTTTTATGTGACAACCTTTCTTTAAAAAATAAAAATACAGAGAGACAGAACCAATAAGGAAACTATTAAATGCCCTCCAAAATAGGTAGAACCTGCAGTGTAACAAAGTTCACTGTGACTCTTTCTTGCATATTAGTCATTTTTGGTGATGTGTAAAGAGTTTCTCAGTCTTTATCTTAGCTTGAAACAGGAGGTTAAAGTGAATTCACCCTGATAAGGTGTCATCAACCACAGTAAAAATAGAAATGTACATATAGAAAACTGTTTGTATTTCACTAATGCCAAGCCCACAGATACCATTTTCAAGTTTACTGTTAAATAACATTTCCTAACAACAGTTTTCATAGTGAGAATTCAGTTGAATTTGTCATCACCAATGGTGAAGTGCTGTAAACCAAACTGATCATCCAAGGTCTTTAATGATTTTTCCCTTGGTAACATAACAAAATACTTTCTTATATAAATCAGAAGCTGAAATCCACCTCAAATATTATTTTGTCCTTGAAATGTTTTTTTTTTTTTCACAAAATTTGAAACACAAGTAGAGGGAAGACACAGGTTCAAATCTAATCTTTCTTTACAAATCCAAAAATACAGTATTTGTATAGCTCCAGTGATAGCAAATCCTAGCAGGATAGTACAAAAAAATTCTTCTTTCCTCACCCATATCCAAGGTGAAGATAGGAAAATTAAGCAAGGGTTCTTGGCCATAACATTATTTTAGAAAATATCTTAGACTGTCTTTCTCTAAATTATCAAAGAAAAAGGACTTATGGAAACATGTTTGTCTTGGTGCTCTTTGTGTTATCACTGCTTTAAAAAAGGAGGAAGCATTATCAAGTCAGTTCAATTCACATTGTACCTGTCTTCCACAGGCCAGGTAGGTAACTTCAGCCTAAGTTAGATCAAAAAATAATAGCACCAGTGAAAAAAATTAAATTAGAATAATAACTGACCTGGTATAACTTAAAGACCTGTTTGACTTTCAGATAAAATCACAAAAATTTCAATAAAGTGAGCACTCATTTTTATATGAAGTTTATTTTTAGCCTCAGTAGAACAGTGATATACTGTTCTCTGAGGAATAAGAAACAAGCATCATGGTGAACTTAACAGGGAATTTGACTTTGAATTTATTTCCTATTTAAGCTTCAAGAATTTTTCACAAAGACTGGAATGTTTTGGACTATTTTTAAAGAACAAACAGAATTCTCCCTGTCCGTATTCTGTCTACAAACTGAAAAGCCCTCTCTGGCAGCTGAATTAAATCCTCTTTGAGGTGAAAAAATGGAACCCCAAGTACAGTACTTTCCTGGCATAATATCATTGAGCAGTTCTAAGTCTTTTGTTCTTTCTAAGCCTTCTTTGAAAAGGAAAAGAGCAAAGATGTGCATGTGATATAATAGGGATTTTTCTTTGGTTGAATATTTCTTTCTTCCTTTCTCCGTGATTTATGGGAGTGCATAGGAAAATTTGCAATGGTCAGAGACCAAAAACCTCCCCTATTGTAACTCTTTCATTTCTTTTATTTTTTTTTTTGTCTTTCCTGACACATTCATTCTTTTTCCATCTCCAGATGCTTTCAAGCCCCTATTTAAACTACTGTTGTTTTTGTTTTTTTACCCCCAGTGCCTTCATGATACTTTAAATGTTTTATTCTCTGTAGATGCAAAGTAACAAGTTAAGAATGCAAGGTGACCTGCAGTACAATCAGAAGAAAACTAATACAAACTCATGGCTCTGAAACCAGATATATAATTTCCAAATCTCAACAATATAGGTGGGTAACATTTCAAAGGGGAATACTTAACGTGTGTCCTCAAGACAAATTAATATACAGTTACACCATCATCTAATTTGGTACATATTTAATTTGCAGTTTACAAACATATATAAGCTTATCCCTCATTATAACAAAGTGGGCATTAAATCAGCAAATCTACAAAGGGCATACATATAACAGATTAGCCTCATCTCCTTCAAAGCAAATTTAATTAAATTTTGGTCCCAGAGAAATCAACAGAAATCTTCGTACTTTGCAAAACAGGTCTAACTGTGATAATTTATAAGGGATCATCATATTGCTGTGTCCTAAATGTTCTAGTTTCATTATCTTGCACTGTGGTTTGGAATTATTTTGCATTTTAAAGTGGTGATTTTCTACCTGCTAATGTCACTTGTATTAATTTTATGTGCCATACACATGGTAAGACAAAGTATTTTGGAGGCTTTGTTAGTTACATTTTTATCAGAGACCCATCATTTAGGATATGGTGCTGCAAATGCAAAGGATTGCATCAGTGTTTTACAGCTATAAGTTACTAGAGAACAATTTTCACTTTTGCAGTGATGTGTTTTCATTGGCATTTTAATAAAAGGTGATTATCTAAAGATAGAATTCTAAAAAAGATTTGCCAGATATATTTTCTGCTCTTCACTCAATAATTTATCACAGTGCATATTTTCTTAAAGTGAAAGCAATATGCACAGTTTAATTAATTTGCTTTGGATCTGAACTGAAAAATGCTAAAAACAGTGATTGATTTACCATACTGGTAATCATAAAGCAAATAACAAAAATACATTGAGTTAGATTTAACCTCTAAAGGCAAGGCTTAAGTCTGCATTTATTTGGTATGTTAACAAATACACACTTATACATTTATCCAAAATAAGAGACATGGGAATAAACTGTCACACTGGGTTTCACAGAAGAATGTTATGGAATAAAATAAGGTCATTGGAATTCTGGACCAAACCTTTAATTTAAGGTATTTTTTTAAACAAAACAAACAAAAAAAAGCCCCACACAGACCAAATGAAAACCAACAAAACAAATCAAACAACAGCACAACATCTCCCCTCCTCCCAGTCTAGTTTTATTTTTGGCTACCAAGAAGCAGAAGCAGTTGTTTTAATAACACCTATCGCTCTTGAATTGCACTTAAAAATTGTGTTTGATGTTTTTTCTTACTGTAGATGTCATCTCATGCTAATTGAAATTCTAGCTTGGTAGACAACAGACATTGCAAAACCTACAAGAACAAAATGTCCCTTTGGGTCATGAGCAATTTATGGTAAAGCAGCACAAAACGGTGAGTTTCTGAGAGAGAATTAGTTTGTAGCCCACCAATAACTGTTTCAAACCAGATGCCTGTGCTGCAATATATCACACTCAGAGTATCTATAGGAGCTACTGCTATCTCTGAATTCCAAAATTTACTGCAGTCCTGTAGTAGATGTTTAAGTATAAATTATTCCCTGTTGAATGAGCCTTTTTCAGCACCACGGACAGCAGCAGGTCCTGACTTCCAGATCAATTCTAATCCGTCTAATCTATCTATCTATTCTAATCCAAACCATGATAACATTTTATATATAATATATATATGTATGTATGTATAATAACTAGTAACTAATAGATGCCCTGAAGAGAATCCAAGGAAAAGTAACAAGACTGATGAAAATTTAGAAGGCATAACCTATGAGGAAATTTTAAGCAAACTGAATTTAAGTTTGAGAATTAAAGATAAAGCAATTAGTTTTTGAAAAGGAAAGAAACATGCACAGAATGGAGCGAGGTACTCTTCGCCATTTCTGTCATGTGTAGGGCAAGAAGAATCAGTTTAATTTGCCATGAGTATGATTTAAATATTAGCAGTAACAGTCTAACTGCAATCAAAGATATATTTCTTGGCAAAGATATCAAAATTATAATTAATCTGACGTTTTATAAGAATGTTGGCAGCAATGTGTATTAACTATGTTATACTTTAACTAATGGTAGTGGTCTCCTCTAATATCCCTTTAATTCTAAATTTTTAATGTCAAAGTCTCCTTTTTGGTAGCCAAAACTCAGGCGTTTAAAAATGCTCTGGCTTCTACCATGTTGATCACATAGCCCACTATAATCAAAATTGCACATAATTATTTGGGTCACCTACCTAAAATGGAATCACCCAGATGCAGTTGTTGCTGTCTTGATCTTATAAGGAAAACCAAATCAGATAACCAAAAACCCCCCAGGAAACAGACCAAAAGCTAGGGTGTGACCACATTTACATCGTAAAATCTAGATATTTACTGAAACTCACCCATACATATGGAGATTGTATTTGTTAACCCAAATACCTAATGTTTTCCTTTAGGTGCTAAATAAAGGATGTTAAGTGTAAATGAAAAAAAAAACCATATCATTTCACTGCAGGATTAGTAATTTTTCAGCAATTTCTACTGTTTACGAGTCATACAGAGCAAAACATATTTCTATGCAGAGATCAACTACTGAGAGTCAAAACCTGTAACTAGAATCTCAGTAAGACAATACCAAGTTACTTAGAAGGAGTGATTTACATAATAATTGACTAGGTTTTTCAGCAGTTTAAACAGCAAGAGATAGTACTTTCCCTAAACATTCCTCAGGAAGTTAATGACCCAAAAAAAAAAAAAAAACATGTAAAGCAGGTAATCACTTGTTAATTGATCTGCTGCTAGTCCTGTATGAAACACTGAGCAATACATTCACTGTGGAACCTTGAGAATACATTTGGTGGTGGTGCTGTACCTTGGGACAAGCTGCAAAGATGAGCACCCAAATATTTATTACAGGAACAGAAAGTGCTGACAGCTCATTAGTGAGATAAATATACATTTACTGTGAACCTAGAAATACCTGCACACTTTTCAAGAGGTGTGAATATGGCAAAGACCCCCACCAGATAATCTATCACAGTGCCCACTGTGGAAAGCTTTGTTCTTGCAAAGAGAAAAGGAAGAGTGCATAGAGAGAACTAAAATTTCCTTCAACTGAAAAAAAAAATCTGTGATGAGAACATACATGAATGTGATTGGAGGATGCAAATCATAACTTGCAGAAGGTTGGTAAAGTAGATCTTTTTTTTCCTGTCTCAGAAATTTCTTTGTTTTGTTGCAGTTGATAAAGGTCATTATAATCTGTTTTGCACACCAGCACACATAATCTCTCCTTTTAATTTTTCAAGTCTCAGACCGCACTCATTTCTATAAAATGGTAGAAGAGCATAAAGAGTGTATTTGGAAGCAACATGCAAATGTTCATGCTGTTTATTTACACGTTAATCTCCGGCATGCTTTTAAAACACATTTCTTCTTCATAAATAAAACAGGATCTAAGCATGGGATGGTAAAGAGGGAAGAATACGAGGAAAGAAATACTGAGTGGTTTGAGGGAACATCCAGTGGTATGGTTTTCTCCTGTGCTTGGCAAACAAGAATCTCAGAGGCCTTTATGAATTTCAGTCTCTGCATTAGACCCTTCCTGAGTGATTGTGCAGGAGAAGTTTTGTTCTGAACAAACAAAAGATGTGGTACAAGAATGCTCTGGAATTTGAAAGAGATGGAAGAAATTGAAAAGGCAAAGACCCCATAGGACTCAACCAACTCAGCCATTCTATATTCTTTAAACATACCACACTAGAGCACATTAATCAAGCAGTGAAGAGGTGAAGATGACACCCTGAATAAATTTCTAGCCAGAATTGATGACTGTAGAGGAATTTGGGTTTATGGTCTACATTAGCAATAGTAAATGATTTCAACATTCAGGGACACATGATAGAATTTAGTGGCCTATCATAAACTTCATTTTCAATTAAATAAATTCTATCCACATTTATAGTCTGAGCTGGAATACAAAATAAGGCTGCCAGATGCTGAACCTGATTTAAAGCAAATACAATGGAGAAGCAGCATTCACAGGGAAAATATTACAGAGAAATTATAATTTTCATATCAGTCTTGGGATATACCTAATCAGAGAGAGGGCAAATGACAGAGAAATGATTGTGATCTCCCCAATAAAACAGAGGGAGAAACAAACTTGAGTTGCACTAATGTAAACAGTGTGTGAAAAGAATCCTGTTGTCATTACATGGTTGATAGTCAAGTTACCTGATCTTGGCACACACATATCACAGCAGAAATCAGCATCATAAGAAAGACATGGCAAAAAATCCCCCACCAAACCAATAGAAAGGTAAGATTGAGTAATTTTTTTTTTCTTTTACCCCTGTGAGGCCCAAAGGAAAAAAAGAAATATTCAAAATGGAGAATACTAATGAAGATCTTAGTTTTTTAGATATAAGATTAGGACAAATTCACAGGACCACTGAAGCCCCTAGCCATTTTCGAAGCATACAGTAGGGAAAAAACCCATTTGATCTGAGGATATCCTTTATAGTTTGCCCTTGCTTTTGGAAGCAGAAGTCACCAGACTCTTGGGGAGGCTTTAGTTCAAAACATGGCTCTGTACCTGTAGTCCCAATTACACAGGGAATGGGGACAGCAAAGATATCAGAACAAGAGCCTAGAATCTTTTTCAGCTAGACATAAATGCATATATAACTCCATTTCTATTAAAGAGAAATTTCAGAGATTGAGGCTAAATTTTCAGCTCTCCATTAATGGAAATTTCTCTTTTTCCTTGACAATTACCTCTGTGCTAAAATTTCACTTTTTCTCCTTCCTTCAAAGACACTGGTGAGTGAGCTATACTCTGCCATCCACAGCTTCCTCTGCCATCAGCTGCAGGCTGTTATTCAATTTTGTTTTTCTCCCGGTTTATATTTCTTTGGACTTTTTCCATTATACTGAGTAATGTGTGGGCCAGAAGGATGCATGTGGTGTGATGAGGTTACCACTCTGTATTTGATAGAGCTTTACTAATACTTTTATTTCCTTATATGACCTTTTTTCTTCTTTTCATGGACTTCTGCAGAAAGCTCCCAAAATTGCCTTGTGTAGCAAAAGATTAGCTGACTACTTTGAAAATGAGAGTAAAATCTATAGAGACTTAGACAGTGCATACATTTTGCTGGCACGTGTAGATATACATATATTTCACTCTGCAGTTTAGAGAAAATGAGCTTAAAAATGTTTTGTTAACAATACCTTGGATAACTGATGCAATTAACTATTATTTAGAATGCACTGTACACGTGCTATAGAATATCAAGCTAAGGTTTTTTCTTATTACACATTTCCAAACCTTGAATAAATCCAATTTCCAGCTCTAGTTTTAATTTCCTTTCTACTGTTAAGTGGGAAATGGCCAATTGAATATATCTCTCTACTTGTCTGAGAGAAAACATTTTCATCCTCTCTGTCTTGACAGAAGAAAAAATAAACACTTGAGTCTTTTCAAAACTCTGCCAATGGAAAATGTTAAGACAGAAACCATAAGAAAGCAAGTTGAAGGCAGATCAGAACTGTCTCTTTTTTACTGTATTCTTTATTATTACTCCTTGAAGGGAGATCTTAGTCCAAAGATTGAGTCATATAGTAGACAGGGTGATACAGAAGTATCAAGGAAGTTATTTAGCTTCTAAGAGAGCTGAAGAAATCTGGATGAAAATAATGTTGCATTAATGTAAGGACAGGGAATCAAAAATTAAATAATGTATTAATTGCATTTTCTTTCTTTTAGCATCAATTAAGCCACCAAAGATATGGGAAATTGCACATGTTGAAAACATTCATATTTTTATGCAATCATTGATACTTTTAAACTAATCATCAACATTAATGAAAATGAAAAATGCAAATAATTTCACATGAAGAAATTCCGTTTCTTTGCAGAAACTTCCTCAAACTGGTCTTATAATGTAATAACTGATTAATATCCTGAATTTGGGTTTGCATGGCCAGGTTTTGGTAGTAGGGAGGCTACAGGGGTGGCTTATTTTACTTCTCATTATCCTGCTCTGATTTTGCTAGCAATAAATTTAATTAATACCTCTAATTCTAGTCTGTTTTGCCTATGACAGTATTTGCTGAGTGCTCTCTCTCTGTCCTTAACTCATGAGCCTTTGTTTATATTTTCTCTTCCCTCTCCAGTTGCAGGGGGTAATGTGAGAGAGACTTTGGTGGGTGCCTGACATCCAGCTGGGGTCAACCCACCATGCATCCCACCTGAACAGGTCTGTCTGTGGTCAAGGACTCCAGAGTACCTGCCCACACCAGAAATCACAAGGATTTGAAGGTACAGGTATTTAGCTATACCATCTCTTATTCCTGGAAGCACTTTCAGCTCTACTATGCACAGCAAAAACAATCAAGCCATGACTAACATGAACAGTAAAAGCCTGAGGAGTACATGCCAAACTCATACGCTGACCTTTGTTCAAGTCTCATATTTGCATTGTCAGAAATAGCTGCAACATCTGCAAAAATTAATCACTGAAAGAAAATACTCATACTAAAAAGGTCGACATTTCTTAAATACGTAGTTGGACTTGTTCTAATTATTTAAGCCACAGTGAAAATTAAGTCTCTGACAGAAGTCCTAGAGAAATCAGAGAATGGAGCGGTTGTTCATTTGCCGTAACACACAGGAGATCACGTCTGGCTCCTCTAGAAGCAACAGGTTTAGATTACTTTCAAATGTAGCATAATGGACTAGATAGCCTGTTTCAATCTGGCAATTTTCTATGATCCTTTGTTCAGAGTGGACCAGATGTCTGTTGTTTTGTTAAGAATTAATATTGTAATTGTTTAAAAAAAATACACCTAGCACACCAAGGCCACATGTATGGCACAGGTGCGTTTTAACTGCTTTGCTGTGAGTTTCTCTAATCAATAATGACTAGGACTCTGGATGTTCAGCCAGGTTTTTTGTTTTTGTTGTGGGGACTGCTTTTTGTGTTGATTTGTTTGGGTTTGTTTTCAGGTTGGTTTTTTTTTTTTAAGGCTACATGCACACTGAATTAAAAAGAAGAGTGTGGTGGGAGAATGATTAGGAACTGCAATTAATAAAACATCAGACAAACATTTCTACGTGTTTGTGCTGGTTTTGGCTAGAGTAGAGTTAACTCGCCTCACAGTAGATGGTATGGGGCTGCATTTTGGGTTTGTACTGAGATGACTGTGGATAATAAAGAGATGTTTTTGTTGATGCTGAGCAGGCCTCACTCAGAGCCAAGATCTTTCCTACCTCTCACACCACCCCAGCAGTGAGTGGGCTGGGGGCACAAGGAGCTGGGAGAGGACACAGCCAGGACAGAGGACCAGAACTGACCCCAGGGATATTCCAAACCACATGACATCATGCTCAGGATATTAAATGGGGGAAAAAGCAGGAAGGGGGGGACATTTGGAGGGATTTGTCTTCCCAAGTCACTGTTACCTGTGACAGAGCCCTGCTCCCCTGGAGATGGGTGAACACCTGCCCAATCATGGGAAGCCATAAATTCATTTCCTGTTTCACTCTGCTTGTGCAGCTTTTGCTTTCCCTATTAAATTGTCTTCATCTCAACATATAAATTTTCTCTCTTTCCTTATTCTTTCCCCCATCCCACTGGTGGGGGAACGCGGTGCTCAGTTGCCAGCTGAGCTTAAACCATTACAGTGTTGTCACACACAGGTCCATGAGAGAATTCTGCTGTTAACAGGGGACAGCTTCTGTGGTTCCAACGTGAGCCTTTTGCAAGGAAAAAAATACAGAAGAAAACCTTATACTGTACAGTAAGTCAGTGTAGGTATTAATAACCATTATCCATTAAACATCAGAAAAGAGGAAATTGACTTCTCTGTAAGATTGAAAAAGGTGAAGATTCCTGTGGAAGGGCAGGCACTCAGAAAAGGAAAAAAATATACTAAGCTAATATCAATCACCTCTCAATCAGACACCCACAGTTCTCCAACAGCAGGGAAAACTTTTAACTCTCCCATGTTTGGTCCTACCTTGCTTTTTTTACCTGTACTCTTGGTCACTTCTACCTTCAGTGCAAAAACTATGATTTGAGTGAATGTACAAAAATATATTTAGAGATTCCCTTCGATTTCCTGAGCTCAATTTTCATCTGATGGGCTGGCCTCAAGCAGCAGATTTGTATAATTTTATTTTCTTTTTGTCTCATGGTTGAACAGAAAAAAAAAGTATGTAATATACAGAAGAAAAATCTAAACTAATTTTTTTTTCCTAGTGCATTACAAACTCTTCCAGGCTTTGGCTTTTGAGAACTTATTTTTAAAAAAACAAACAGAACGGCTTGCATATAAAGATTAATTTTGTGGTTCTCTTAATTTCTGAATATTTTGCTTTGCTACTCCAGTGTATTCTTAAATTACATCTAATGAGCTAAAAGAGTGAAAATGTTTACTGCAATTTCTACTAATTGTTAAAATGCATATTTGATAAATTATGACAACAGAAATACCACTGTAGCTCAGTAGGGTAGGTTTTTGCTCAGTGGTGGCTAAATCTTCCCTAATTGGCATATCTGTTTTGAGAAATAAATATACTATTGCAGCAGAAAACACAACAAAAACAGTAACAATACTGAAGGAATCATCTTAAAACTAAAACCATGTCACTACTCAGTACTTTTAACTCATCAGTGATTTTATGTCTTTAAAAAGGACTTTTATATGCTGAATGACTGTTGTTTAATTTATCACAATGAAATTAGGTTAATTCTCGACATTTTAAATGCCAGGCAGGAAAGTATAAATAATATGGATTAATATATACCTTATGAGAATTTAAACTTCAAACACATGTAGTGAAGTCAAAAATGTAACCATGGAGCTCTTTGTATGACATAAAAAAGTGTAATTTACTCTCCTAATCCACTCTGAACATCATGGGCTTTCTTGGTAAAGTACAATCTCCAAAACATGATGCTACAAAAATTGAATGGTAGTTTCACACAAGTTTTTCAACACACAGTAGTATACAAAATGCAGTAATACTTTTTTATATTGAATATATTCTTTGGTGGGTGGAGGAATAATAGGCAAGGCTTGCCTTCTTGATAAATATGACAGCCACATTTCACATCATTATTTCAGAATGAGGTCTATGAAGATACTCTGATGCTGCCTCAATTGAAAATTCTCTGTATTATCAGTAAGGCCATTCTCCTCATCCCTCCAAAACACAGAAACAAAGCCAGACCATGAAACAACTCCCTGCAAAACTATTCTTCTGCTTCCTTTACATCTATCTAAAGGAGCAATTACACAGTTAAAAAAAAAATTATTAAGATTGTGATAGAGAAACTGTCACCCAGAAAATGAAAGGAGCTGGGGATTTTATGGGTTTTTTTAGAGCTGACAGCACTGTACTTCATTTCATGTGAACAACTTTGAGATCCCCTATAAATAAAGCAATTTAGGGAGATAGAAAGTGAAGTTGTATCTGTAGCTGCCATCACCTGACATTCAAAACCCGGTAAAATTTGCAGGTCTGAAGAGATTCCTGAGGTTGCTTGTGAGAGCCTTATGCCCATACCTCTCAAAAATGCAAAATAATTTCTGTGAAAGTAGTTCTTACCTGCTACCACCTTCTATTGAGCTGCTCTCTGAAAGGCACCAGCTCAGGATACCTGCAGACTCCAGAATTCAGATTTGGCATCTATTTTCTTCTGCATGGACAAAGTCTGGGCTCCTGCTGAAATCTCCACCCTGTCATCACAAAGGGATGTAGTCCCTCACTGCTTTCTCCTTGAGTTTGAAACTGCTGGGGATAGGAAAGGGAAGTTCCTGTATTTCTCAAAAGGGAAGTTCCTTAATTTCACCTGCTGAGGGACATTTTGTTTTCTTGACAATGCACCTACCAGCTGAAAATCATTAGAAAAAAAATTAAAAACCCAACTAACAGATTGAAAAAATAACATCATTTTGAACAGGAAAAAGATATAGACAGGATAATTGGCAGATGTGCATTAGACCAACGTTTACTTTCACAGTCCCACATGTGGTAGCTTTCACCATCAATAACTTCTTTTATCCACAAGATATTTCATATTACACAACATATTTCTTCAACTCTTCTCTGTATATTCAATGAGAAATAGTGATTGTTACAAATTCACTTACCTCCAGGGACTTTATTCATACCAATAAGGATCCATCTGATACCAGTGTCAAAGGATCTGTGTAACAGCAAGAACAGAATATTTTTTTTTTAAAATCCAACTCAGAAGTGAATACAGATATGCCCCATACATCTGCTGCTGGTTCTGTATTATCCTTGTGAGCTTCAGTGAGTGTCTCAGGTATCTCAGTGTCAGTGAATCCCTGCTGCATCACAGCATTGTGCTGCCTTACCTGGGTTCTGAGGTCTTCTGAGGTAAACTGCTTTGAAACCCCTACGGGTCAGAGCTGACTTCAGAGCTGCTCTGAATGACAATTTACTGCCTAGTCCAATGCACAGAATAAATCTGAATCCCTTCTACCCTGCTTTGGGTTCAATTACTGACAAATGTGAACATAAAGTCCTGATTTGAAGGAAAGTGCATTCTAAGGAAGAGGAGGAGGTCATAACAGGAAAACTTGAAAAGGTAAGACAGAATCTTTTATCTGAGTAATGAAACTGAGGGACTCTACCAATGAATTTAGAGCATGCATGAGCTAGAAAACATTGAACTACCACTTTTTATTTTTATTTTTATTTTTTTAAAGGAAAAAGAGCAAAAAGCAAAATGCAATTAAAATTTACTTATCTCCAAATTTCTCCCACTAAGACTATGTCTTACAGAAATTGTAATGGTTTCATTATACAAAATAAGGAATTTTAACATATTTTAAAAGACTCTTACACAAGTGTCTTGGAATTGCATAACTCTTTTTCTAGGGCTTCTCAGTGATTCCTAAGGTTTGGTTCTTTGACCAGAAATATCCTTCGCCAAGAATTGGTGTTTACTGTTCTGCAGTAATTTCCCCTTTGGTCTTGATGGAAAGAGGGTTTTGCCCTGTCTGGTTTTTCAACTTCATATTTCCAGTAACTAATACAGGCATTAGAAATGCCACACGGGCTCACACCTTTCTTCTTGAAAAAATGTTTAACGAGTAACTGACTGGAAATTCCCTTGCTGCTTTGCCTGCTTTCTATGGTTTTTATTACCAAAACAAGAAACCATGTCTAGCTTTTGGAGAAAGATTACAACTGCTTAATTCTGTTGCTGGAGCTGTCTGAAGGCTTTCAGATTTGCAAAGACAAATCTGTATGTTTTTCTGTTGATACTAAATGAAGCATTGATTTACAGATGCATTTTTAGTCTCTTACTTCAAGCAAGCCTTTCTGCATAAGCACAGCTTGTTTTTGCCCACTTGGACAACAGCCAAAGCCATACCCAAAAATTCCAGTTCTCTAAACTGGCAGGTGTATTGGAGTATCTAAAACAACCAGAGTCAGACCAGGTGTATATCAGTAAATCTTCTAAAAGTTAAGTACAAGAGAAGAAAAAGCAGTTAAAACAAACTTGTTGCAAGTTTCAATGGTTTTTCCTGTTGGTCACTCTCTTCATTTTTAATGGGACCTAATCTACAACACACAGGACTGAGCAAGCAGCACTGGCTCATTCTTGCAAGTGCTTTTCAGCTGAAGAATCCTAAACCTTTTCAGAGTTACCAGAAAATCCTAAGAAAGCCTAGAAAAGCTGAAGGATCATGTCCTTAGATCAGGGGTTTTCATTTGCACAGATGCTTGTGCCAGGACAAAATCTTTCAGATTTTGAGACCTGTTAAGACATTAATGACTATAGATTACAGAGGCTGCCAGTCCTACTTTGTCTTTTTTTTTTTTTTTTTTTCTATTCTAAAAATCTCTAAAAAAGTTCTGCTTTGGCATACTCTTAATTCTGTGCTTTTTTGAATCCTTAATACTAAACAAAAATAGTGCTCATTTTGGTTTTCTTTTCATCTGCATTTTCTGGATGCTGAACTCTCATGTCTGGATTTTTCCCAGTTTATAAGGAACTGAAAAGGTGCCAATTAAATAAGAAAATAATCAGGTTCAAGTGAATGAAATCTACCTTTTTAATTTATACAGAACAGTCACTTTATTTTTGCATGAAATTGGATAATTGTACTTTTTTTTTAATAATTGCTGGTGAATAACTACATCAGGGCCTGTAGGTGCACAAGGCAGCTACAGAAATTGTGGTATGTGCTGTCTATTGGTTTTTCTTTGGTGTTTTGCTTCTGTTTGCTTGGGCTTTTTAATTAAAAAGCCCCAAATCCATTCAAATTTAAGTGGGGATATCTATCTTTGTGACAGATTTAGATAGGGGATAATTCTAAATTGGAAATGGTGTTCTAAATCCTGGGGATATCTCAATTTTATTTATTTTATTTTATTTTTTAAATCTGGGCAGGGAAGAGATTCCATCAATAAATGGTAAGATTATTAAGGTATCAGAACAATACACCAGTAAATGGCCTGGTTCCAAGCACAGAGGTCTTTTTAAAGAATTTACTCTACCAATCATTTTCTTTGATTAGAAATTTTCCTGTGTAAGTAATAGTAGGGAAAATCAGGGAGAAGAGTTTATCATGGAGGAGCAAATGGACTTTGTCATCTGCTGACTTGATCACTGAGATCTTTTGGATACTGAAGAGGCCATAGAGTTTGACAGGTTCATGGAAAGAACAGCAAGTCCTTGTTTAGCTCATTCAGAGACCAGCAGTCTGTGAAAAAACATGAAAAGAAGCAACAGAGAACAAGCAGATTACTCCAGGAATCACTCCAGAAAAAGATAAATCATGAAACATTACAAGTGTATCTCAAAAAAAGAGGATTTCTCAGTCTGCAGGTGCTACAACTCAGACTTCACTCATTCACTCTACTGGATGCTTGCCCAAGCCAGGCACATGAAGTTGTTGATCCTGGAATTGCAGTAGAAAACTGATTTATTCCCAACATTTTTTCTCTCCACAGATTTATAAAAATTAATGTCAGATATAGTGCAGGGAATTGTCCTTTATGTGGTAAAGTGTGCAGACACCCTGAAGTGGTCCATGAAGAAAATGAAGAGTTATACTTCAGATTGGATACCATTAAGTACTATGTAATTTCTGGAGAATAAATGACAGGAAAAATGTGCAGAAAGGCTGGGAAGGCTGAAAATAGGGAAAGCAATGGTGGAAGCAGTGAGACAGGTGATGCATAACCAAGATCCAAGGGAATCAATGCTTCTTAAAAACCTGTACCACCTCCCTCCTCTCTGTCACAGAGCTTTGTTTCCTAAATTTGGGGCAGCATTGCTTGACACGTAGCAGTAATGTAAATTACTGATACTTCTTTCTACCTGGCTGCTTGATACAGATTTTACAGAGGATGAAGCTAAAAATCTCACCAGCGAGAAACTGCTTCATTGTTTCTGAAAGGCAACACTTTCAGAACTCAGGAACTGAATGTGGAAAAGAAATACACACTTCCCTGCAGGTCCCCTTTCCTGTGGTTACTATTAGAAAGGATCCACTGAGAATAAATTGTTGAATTAGAAGGATGAATGTTCACTTAATAAAAAAAATTATAGAATTTTGTTAGTATGGCAGTATCTTCATGTTGCAGCAGATATGAGCATATGTGTCAGGGTTTCTTTATCTGACATCATCTAGGGGATTTAAATTTAACATGTGTGTGATTAAATGAAAGCAAAAAGTTGTCCTGTGGCAAACTCTATTCTAAAACTTCTAGTCAGGAACTGTTTGATTTGACTTTAATGGCGAAAAATAAGATGCACATTAATATTAAAGAACAAATAAGCCAGAGCTCAGCAGGGGTTTTTCCCCTCTTCCTGACATCTCCGGATTTCTAAATACCTAAATAACATCAGTACTAATCCAAAAACCATAAAAAGTGTTCAGAGCACCAAGTGACTATATTAAGCACTAGTTTTCATGCACTGGTTAACACTGGGGAGACTCAACCCCTAAAAATTATGAAGGAATTTGGTATAATTTGTACATGTGCATCTAAATCCTTAATCGGTGGTCATGAGCAGGGATTTAGGTGTTTAAATTACAGCAAATTGCAACCAAATTTTTAATCTGTGTTTAATTACATCTTAAATATTACATGTGCCAACCCATAGTCCAAACTTCAATTGAAAATGAATGCTTTCAGCAGTTTGGAACACAGGATAAGATTCACTGTTCAGTACTCTAAGTATCTAGTCTAGCCAGGTCCTGTAGAGAGTAACCATTTATAGTCGCTTTAAATAATTAAGGAGGCAGTTACATGTGTGTCATACCAGGGAAAGAATTCCAGCAACAACAGTGGGTTTGTAACAGGGTTAAATAATGAATAAGTATTAAAAGGCGTACACAGGTTATAGGGAGTTTTTCAGTAGAACCAAACAAAAGCAAAACTGCTTCATGGTTTAACCTGAACTTGTAAAATTTCAAACAATGACAAATGAGCAGCACAGCAATGTTTCTGCAGAATGGCCAAACAGCAGAATCACCACAGATCTGAGAGCCTCAAGTTCCAACACAGTCTCTGCTAGCTACCTATACGCCACGTAATTAGGACTAACCACAGTTCCAGGATTTGGAATGGACTGTTGTCAAAACAACTCAATATTTTTTAGTTTCACTGGACCTCAGTATAGAGCTCCTAAGAACTCCCACATGAAGGTAAGTTCTGATGATCACTGACTTCAAAGCAGTGAGGCACATATCACATGTGTGGAGATCATCACTGCTGTTTTGAACCAGATATCAGTAGTGAATCCAAATCTATACATAAATACACCATATCTACATATAAATATTCTGTAATACTACATATTATGTATATATATATATATACACATACGTGTATTGTGTATATATTGTATCACTATGTTTCATATATATATTTCATATATATATATAATGTACACATGGGCACATTGCCTTCACTTGAACACTTTATGCACTAAATATACATGGAACAAATACTGAATATCAATTCAGCAGGATTCTGTAACTTTCACAGGAAGAAGGAAATGCAGAAGACTGTGTGGGCCACAAGCAGCCATTATTTTCTCTAGCAGCTTCTGTCATTCCTGTCATATATTTTCCTGCAACTTTTAAGAAACAGTTTGACATCATTTCGAGGAGGCTTTGAGGATGGAGAATTAAGAAGAAGGTTCTTGCAAGTGTAACAAACAAAGGCAAACATAGGCTTGCAGCTGAAGAAAGGAATATATATACCAGAAGAATATTCAGTAGATGCTCAGAATCAAGAGTAATGGAATGAGGCTACAGAACTGGGAAGGAAATGTTCCTCGAAGTTTTGTGTTGAGTTAGCCCTGACACTGGAGGGGTAGATAACCAACAGGGAAGTTATTTGAGCATGGGTGAGCAAAACTAGCATCAATTATGAAGATGCTCTAGGACTACATGTAGTCCAGGACTGGTAAGCTGATTTTGGTTTAGAAATTAGCTTTAGGACATGAATAATAAGGCAGCAGGATTTTTAGATTAAGAAAATGCCTTTGGTTGGTTTAGACAGATCATCTGTCTATTTAATGCTTTATTAAAAACTTTATCCTCTTCAAGTCCTTACTGCCAATTAGTGTCAATTAACATAAATTTAATCAGCCTTCCTCTGCTTCTAGTACAATGCCATAAAAGCAGTGTAGTTCTAGCAGTTTCAATGTGATTTATACCAGCCTAAATGGGAAAAGAATGAGCCTTAATAGGTGTGCATTTAAGTGTAGGTTCTCAAGCCACAGTTTGTAATGTGCCCCAACCCAGGTAACTAAATTCCTGTGGGGCACATTTGTGATCATAAGCTAGACTTGTACTTTAAGTTAATCCAAATAATTAGCTTCTCTGGCAGAGCCTCGCAGGCAACTCTGAAGAGGTGATATTATACAGCAGCTTTAATTATGAGTAAACTAGATCACAGAATTGCATTAGTAATTCTGAACATAACTTAGTTTGGTTAAAGTATCCAATCATGTTTCATAAAATATAGGAAAAAATCAGCATGGAAATGAAAATAGAGGTGCTGGCATGGCAAGCATTGCCTGACTGGAGATTTGGAACATGAGGTGCTTGCAAAGTAGATAATCAGAAAATCTAAAATTTTTATATTGGAGGATTGAAATGAAAAGAAAATCATTAGAAAACTTTGCTAAACATAATTTATCTGCTTTCAATACAAAAATATTTGCTTCACAAATTTAAAGGGGGTGTCTAAAGAGGAAAATCTTTTTAAACACCTATTTTAACAAATGTCAGCTAATTTAAAATTCTTCTTTGCCTTTTCCATGTAGTTCTCAGAATATCACAAGACCTGCATGAAACGTACTACAGAATTAAGCATCAATTAACAAAAATCTAGCCCTAAATATGCCTCATTAAATTACACCAACCTCTGAAAAAAGTACCTTAAAATACCAGAGAATGAGCAACACAAACTCAAACATCTATATAAAAACATATATAAAGTAAATGTATCTAAAAGAAAGATAAACTATAAAAACATACAAAGAAAGAAGTGGTTGCAACAATCAGGAATTCAAGATTTGGAACAGCAAGGACTGAAATGTTCTATGACATTGCAGATTTACAGTCTTCAAAAAGGCATTGTCATACAGTTTTTGGATAAATATATATATATATGTCTGTATATATATTTGCACACACACATCAACCTGGCACCTTTTGAAAGACATTTAGGTGAAGTTGCTTCATTGCAGCAGCTGGAAGCTGTGTTATGAGCAGGATGGTGTCAGAAAGGCTGGTGGCATGGTTAAATCAGCTTAATTCTCTCTTCCAATACTGGGTTATGCTCCAAACTCTCCTTCAAAATATGTGTGTAATGATGGGCAAGACAATTAAAATCAAAATTTTTTTTAGGTGTGCACAAATCATGTGCTTGGATACATATTTTGGGGCATCTTGATACAATCTAAAAAGCCCACACCAGTTGAACCCAGTAGGATATCTGCTTTCAGCATGTGAATTACAGGTGACTCTGACATTACGAACTCTAGGTGTCCCAAAGAACAGGCAGATCCTTAAAGAGATTATACAACCATTTCTGGTGTTGCTCACACGTTTTGAGTACAGGTACATTCATTAATAGATATCTTTGTAGCAGCTCTGTATTTCGTAAAAAGTGCTGGAGAAGAGATACAAGAAAAATAAGACTCTAGTTCATGTAGCCTTTGTATCCATTGTTAAGTAGTATGAGACTAATTAATAAATGAAAATGGTACATGACATAAAAGTGCATGTGACCACCCCTAATTTGGGTACTGTGATCATACAACCAAAGCACAGATGCCAGAACAAGTGTCATGCTTCTAACTTATAAGCTAGGATCACTTGACTTTTCAGGCACTTCTTTATCTAATTCTGAAAATATTAACTTCTCAATAAACCAAATCTGCTTAAACCAGAGAAGTTCTAAAATTACAAACCTATCTCCTTCTTCTATGTTTTTCTGTTACCAGTTTGAAGACTCAGAGCCTTGCAAACAGGAGACTATTTTTACACTGGTAGAAGGTAACGACAACAGCCAGGAGCACAGCAACTGTCAGCAGAGAGAAGAGACAAACATTTTCATACTGAAATCAAAAGTTATTTGTTGCATAACACAGAAATGTGAAGATTCAGCAATTCCTGTATTAATCCAAGGTTTTGATTGTGATAAGTTTTAAGTCACCACCATTCTTTCCCCATGGGAATGCTGCTGGAAGTGAAAAGTTTTAGAAAAATCTCAAAAACCCCTGACTCTTTCCAGCACTCTTTTCTAGTAAAATACAAAATAAAATGAAGAAAATCTGTTGTAAAGATTCAGGAGGAACTTTCCTTTATGGCACCACAATTCTTCAGTAAACAAAAATACTTCAAATGGCATTTCACAGAAGACCCAGTTTAGGTACTTAACACTCCTATTCTTCAGAGACTAAGCTTTCCTGAGAGGTTTATCTGTAACAATTAAAGCAGAAAAGTTTCAAGGAAAATTGAACCTTCTACTGGCAGTACCACCAGTCCTAGCTACACTCACCAAATTTTACAAAGAGCTCAACTCCCATTCAAAAGCATAAATGAAAGATCCAGATTCCAAGAATTACCTAGAATTCATCAACATTTTATGGCTGCCACACTCAAATATTTGCCAGTGAGCATCTCGGGGTGATGGAATTCTTTTGTTGGCCGTATAAATCTAAGAAGAAAATTAATTAATTAAAATTTGCACAGCTGTAACAGAGTAAAGAGAAACAAGATTACTGCCTTTCAAAGAAAGAATGAAATTAAATACAGTCTGAGACAGGCATGTGAAGAGTGCATCAGAAAAAGGGGTTGTTTAGCAACACTAATGAGAAAGTATCAGATGGCTAAAAAGAGACCAGACCTGTGAAAGAACTGGCCAAGTTACAAAAGCAGTGCAGACATTCCAATGATTACTCAGGGTCTGGCTTCACATCCTTAGGTGTTGCTAAGTGATTTTCTTTTTGTGCCATTGTGATCTGAAAAGGAAAAAATATTTCAAGTACTCTCGTGATTTTCCAATAGTTTAGCCTTAATCAAGCTGTCCTGCATTGCAATAAATGACCCTCTGGTTCAGACACAGAAAGAAAAAAAAAGCTGAAATGGTGAAAAACAGAGAAAGATCACTGCTGTAATCTGTCCTTTGTCCAGAGACAAGTAATCTTTATTAATATTCAACTCATTTTCAAGGATATTTTATTAAGATACTTAATTTCTTCTGGGCTCTAATATCTTAAGTGATCATAAAAATAACCACTTGAAGTCCTACGGAATTATTGTTTTTCTACAATTTTTTTTACTAAACTCATTACTAAATGCAAAACTCCACTAAATTTTAAGATAATTAAAATGTAAGGGTGATTTTCAAGATATTTTTTGATCAACTCATTGCTTTGGTAAAAATGTTCACCTCAGTATAGAGAAGCAAGACAAGCATTTAATCTTTTAACTTCTGATCTAAAATATCTATATAGAAATGTTAAATATAAAATCAAGTATTATGGTTTTTTGTTTTCTTCTAAGTCTGAACATCATGTTTTGGGTTTTTTTTTTTAGTGGTTTATATTACTCACCCCCAAAAAAGCCAGTAACCTGTTTTCTAGTAGGTTTATGGAATAGTGGGGAAGCATGGAAAACCTGAAAGTCTTTGTATGAGTCTCGAACAGAGCTTGACAGCAAAATTTCCAAGTGGAAACCCTTATTTATGGCCTTCATTCTGTGTGGCCTTGGCAGCTGCACAGCTCAGGAAGGTTTCATAAAGTAGAGCAATCAGAATATTTTTGGAATGCAGTTGATAGCATTATTAACAACATTGCTAGGTCTGTTTTCTGTACCCACTGCCAAATCAATTTGTAGTTGAGTCATGACTGCAACCAATTTCTTACAGTTAACAACTAATCCTGAATGAATCAGAACAACACAGCCCATTAAATTCCTAATTATACATATGTACATACATTTAAATAGGCCTAGATGTAGCCCATATTTTCACTGTATTGAAGAGGGGGAAGACACTGAGTGATGTTAAGTCTGTGCATGAGCCCTGCTCACAGGTTTGCAGGATTAGTTTAGAAAGCTTGAAATGTTTCTTCTTTTATGGCCTCTGATTCTCACATCCTTTTTTATTAAATATGCAGCTCTGTCAAGCCTCTGACATGCAGCTCAGGTAGATACATTACAAAAATCACAGGGTGAAATCAGGACTCCTTCGCTACCTGAATACAACAAGCATGGGAACTGACTATTTGAGATATGTCCCTATTGCCTTACCTGGCAGAAGGTTGCTGACCTGGATAAACACCAGCACTGCATGCCAGTGAGCATCAGGGTTTACAACCAAAGCAGAAAAAAATATAATTTTTATGGAAAAAAATCCTCTGAGTTGTAGTATTCTGATGACAGTCTTAGAAGTGTTTCTTTTAGACTACAGCTATATTAAAAAAAACCCAAAAAACAAAACTTCAGTCTTTCCTCACACAAGCATCCAGCTAACGTTTACTTTTTTTATATTTACATATATCCCATTCTCCTTGTTTCTGTGATAAAACTTTAATAGCCAATAAATTATAAAACAGATTTATGTATAATTTATTATTTTAAATACATATTTTATCTTTAAGCTTTTTAAAGAGGAAACTATTTCATCTTTTTTTCCCTTTAAGGTCTCAGTAGTTTGAAACATTCATGAATAAAGCATGCTTCAAGCTGCATTTACATTTTTATAGCGGGTGCTGTAACAGTATAGATTTTGTTTTCTTACATGCACACTTTTAGGTCAACATGACTGTCTTAAAAACAAACCTTACAGAAATCTCTGGGATTTCATAAACATACTTTTTCATTATTTCCCAGCACCTTGGACACCTCCTTAATGTGCTTACCCTTCTTTGGTCAGAAAGTTGTAAATCTTTCTAGATGCACAAACACATCTGTGCTGGTACCTCTCAGATATTTCCTGTGCTTGTTTCTATATCAGAGCCAGGAAGGATTTAGCTCTTTTGAAACAGAGAAGTCTTCATTCTGCTACAGAGCAATTCAGAGCTCTTCTGGAGATGGATTAGTTTATCAAGTAGGTTTAGTTAATTCCTACAGTTAAAAGGCCATTATGGTTTCAGGCATTACAAAATGAAAAGCATTTCTTTATTTTAGAACTATGTGGACCCTACACAGATGCATTCTAGATCAGAATCTGATTATTTTTATCTTGCATCTGCTACACATCTCTCAGAGCTAAATGCAGGTGGTCTGCTGAAATTAATCTGCTCTGGGAAATATACCAAATAACTATTTTTTTTTCAATAAAGACAAAGCCCTACAGGCATTGGTTTGATTCAAAACCCTTTTAACTTTCCTAAAAGCATAGTGTGATCCAGGTTACCCTGGAACTCATCTATGGCTTTATGTCAGGACTGAAGATTTCCCTGCATGAAATTTCATTTTATAAATAGTTTTATCTTTTCATCTATTTTTTCAATTTCAAAGTATTTGCACAATATAAAAAGTATACTGAAGAGATGCATTTATGGAGAACTTTGCCTGTAATATGGACAGACAGACAAAGATGAGGCAATAATTTGCTATTAATTACAAGTAATATCCAACATTTGGACTGATATTTTTGCCAGTACTCTACAAAGAGGCAAGTATTTTATCCTCCTCAAAGAAACTGCATCTACACAATAAAAAACAAGAAGTTCTGAGAAAAGATAATGCTTAAAGAATGGATTATGCTGTAAGAATAGAAAAAATTGAAGACAGTGTCAAGTTGTTTTGCAATTCTCCTACAAAATTAGTTCTCTCTCTAGTGCCATAATGTCTTATACGATCTATGCAAAAAAGAACATAAAAAGATATTTCAAAAACTGTCTTTTTCCTACAGGAAAGCTTAAACATGTTCACTTAACCATTGTAAAAGTAATGCATGATTTCTCATATTTGTTAACCGGAGCATCAAATGACTAGCACAACTCATTTTTGATGAGTCATTGCACACTGTGTGAAGTGGCAAACATGAAAATATTCTCAGAACTAAAATTACAATTTGCATTCTCAGAGGCAAGTGTTCTGCAGCTAATTATAATTGTGGGTACTGAAAAAACCCCCACACCAAACTCCTCATAACTCGGGCAAACTATTTGCATCTTTGAAACACCTTATTCAGTCAAAGGTATCTGGCATGCATTTGCAGTCTGTTTGCACAAGGAGGATTCAAAACAAGCTCTGACTGAAATCCCATGGCTAAATAACAGAGTTCATTTGTTGCAAGCTCCCTGGAAAAGGTGCAGTGATTAAAAGCAAAGCTGTGCTGGTGTGCTGTGGCATACAGAGCTTTCAATACTCACAATGGGCAACAGAGGTTTTGGTACTAGGGTCTATTTCCTCTCCAAGCTCTGGTTCAGGAATCAATCACTTTCTTCACATTCTGACACTGCACAAACTTTGGAATTTACAATATTGGGGTTTTTTCTTGGTTAGGGGGGGGTTTTCTTGGTTGGGGTGGGCTTTTGTTTAAACCTTCCCTTCTCTTTTATGACAAGGTATTGTCTAGTGGGAACAGAGCTCTCAGGAAGATCGCCTGTATCGTCCAACTCATTCTTCTTTACTGACTTTTCCCTGAAGTCAAAAATGAGATTTGTCATTTCTCCTGTTTTCTCCCCACTTTCCTTTCCTTCAGACTATTCTTCACAATGAGTGAAAAGAAAGCAGCAAAGTTCAGAAAAAATGCAACTTTTGAAAAGAAAAGTAGACTGGAGGAGGATTTGTTCATTATAAAATTACCCAGAGGACTCAAATATTCCAAGACAAAAGGTCATCACAGCTGTAGGGCAACACACACAGCTTTGCACAGCCAGCCAAAACAGGCTGTTGAGGTTTCCTTTTCAGCCCTGTCACCTGCAAGAGAAAATGATTCCCTTTATTTTGTGGAACAGACAGGAGGCAAACAGCACATGCCATTGCTGACTGAACTGCAAAAGCAAAATTGACAAATCCTGGAGGAGGAAACTGCCATCATAAAGCCAGGCACGACTGCTAATGCTACCTTGACTTCCTCAGCTTATACTTGCTGCTCAACAGCCCCTGAGGCCCAAGTGACATTACTCTGGATTCTAAGACAAGCCAAGAAAGGGAATTATAATTTTTATCATAAAAAACCTAAAAATATAAAGAGACTCCTACAGAAGACTCACCACCACTGCAGGTTTTGTGCCGTGATAAAGCAGAGAAAGGGGACTGCATTAAAACTCAGAATGCTTCTTGCAAATAGCAACAATACTGTTCATGACAGCTAAATGAAGAAAGAAAAAAAAATGACAGAAGGATAGGGTCAGGGCAGAAAAATCGAAAATTAAATATAACAATGGGCCCTGGCATCTTCCCCTTTTTAATTTGTCATCAAAATAATAGCTATTATTGAAAGAAATATTCTTACTCACTCCATGGGAATAAAACAAAACCTAAAAACTGAAATTGCTAAAACCTAAAAACTGAAATTGCTTTCCAATTCCCTTTAAAGCATTGCAAAAATGCCACTTTGCAAAAAAGGACACTTTGTAAATTTAATATATGTGTATATACATATATACATACAAATATATATATACACATTCACACATGTGTAAGTGCATCAATGCACATAACCATAAAGCAAAAGCATCCATTAGAGCAGTGCCCTTTTCAGAACAGAAAGACTGCTTTAAGAAATATGGACAAGTTTAAAAAAATTTTAAAAAATAAATGGTATGTTATAGTTTGTGATTTTAATATTTATCCTTTTATGTCACAGAGTGATTTTGTTTGGAGGAAGAGCAAACAGTTCTCCAAAGTTTAAGAGCATGTTTGTACAAGCATCCTAAATTTCTAATGCTCTGCCTGGGCTGGCTTTAGATTAAAAATCCAAGCTGGCCTTGTAACTGGAACTTGCAATATATCACTGTGAAAGAGAAGCATAAAAAGCACAGCCATGCAAGTTAAGATTGGCATGTTTAGACTTCCTCTTGATCTCAAGGGTTCGAGGAACAGACCTGAAGCATTAATATTCTGTCTGTGAACGTGCAAAGCTCAGTTTTTGCTGAACTCACAAAATTAACCCAGTAACTTTACAGAAGAGTTTGATACAGCTTAAAGTCCTTGTAGCTATGTGAGTTTTCACCAGTAGAGGAGGTGCTGCTCAGTTCACAGGAGCTCTAACTGAACTGCTTTCTTGTGATTTGTAAATTTAAAAAAGAGAGAAGCTGAAGTTCACAAAATGTAATATTCAAACTCTACTAATATAACACTTGAAAAAGAAATTTTGAAAACGGTATAAAATCAAACTGTTTCTGCGAAACACACACTAAAGTAAAAACTGCCTTCTCTCACTCTAAACCTCACCAAACCAGTTGCTGTAAATTTGTATCAAATATTCCAAATTAAAAGCAACTTAGTAAGCACAGAGTAATTTTACTGTTTCTCTCCCTTTCTAATTATTTTCATGATGTTACCCATTGATAGCAAAGTGCTACTCCATTGATAGGAGTGCCTCTTGTGCCTGTATCTTTACTTTTGGTTATACATTCTCTTTCTGTATCATGCCAAAGCAAAATTAGAGAATTATTTTATAACTGGAATGCTTCTTTTAGACTGCTTTTTTCTTAACACCTTTAGTCAACGAAATTTTTTTCCTGGATAAAATTCAACACTGTCTATTGTGTGCTTGGTTAAATTGAGAAACTCTGAACAGTATAAAAAAAACCCCTCTGCCTTTAAAATAGTGCAAAAGCACAAGGGTTTCATTCTCACCCAGTTATTTCTGGCTTGCAAAATCTGGCGCAAAAAAACTGGATCTGTCACATGAAAATTGGTTGCTGTAAGTGAACTGTGTGAAGTTTGTGTTCTTAGTTGTTCCAATCTCTAAACCCTTCTGTGTACTGCAACTTTATTTGGCAACAGAAAAATTTTGGCCTTTTGGCAGTTTTTTGTTTGTTTAGGGATTCTTTGTTTGGTTTTGGTGGTTTTGTTTGGGTCCTTCTGTACTCCCCTTTTTTTTTTAATTGCACTTCAAGAAGGAGAGCCAGAGGGCTTTCACACACATTTTCTGCATTTTACTTTTTAGGAGAAACTGGCTGCTCTTCCTTGGCAGTCTGTCTCAGTACTACTATCATCAAATAAAAATTTGAAGATTTATAGAAAGTATTAATAAGACAGAAGCTGGAATCTTGAAAGGTTACACATATGTAAGGATGAAGAAGCAGGTTTAGTGGAGTGCTTTCTGCCTTCACTCTTTTCCTCAGCTGAGAGCCAATTTTTTAGCAGGAGAAAAAAAAGGTTTGAAAGGTGATACATTCTCACTGAGACCTAAGAATGCAAAACTTTTTGTGGCAAGAAAATAGAACTCTATGTGTAATTTTTATGCTGTTATTTTGTGATTAGTGTAGGTGGTATTATAGTTGTTATGCCTATTATCAATTTATTCACCTAAAGGTTCAGATAGAAAATGACACTACATATCTACAGTTCACAAAAGTTTTCTGTTCATGACATTTCTTATAAATTACATTATTTGGGTTTTTTTTAAAATTGATGTTCACTTTGGCTGTAGTAATGCCTTACCATATTAAAAAAAGCAAGCACAGACTCACAGAGGCAAATCAGAAGGCTCCTGATGATTGCAATTAAACAAGTAAATTTCTTCCAGGATTCACTCAGCCTATCTTGGCAGTCCAGTAATACCTGATTGCCGTTTTCATTACTGTAAAAAAAAGCCCAATAATTTCTGTGAAGTAAAAGTAGTTTGCACTAGGAAAAGTATTCTTTGACCATATCCTAAGGAAGTAATCTTTCCAACAGTCACCCCCACAATCTTCAGAAGCAGATTATCCCCCCCAAAAAAGTCATTCACACTTATAAATAAATTCTAAAAGAACAAACCAACATGCACATATAATAAAAGAAAAAGAAAAAAATCTTTATATCTCAACACAAAAATCCTCTCCATGCCAATGGGGATTTGCAGAACAGAATATTCAACAAGTCAATGATGAGGACCAAAATGTGTTTAGTCTATGACCTCAGAAGAATCAAAACAATTAATTCTTCTTTAGGCTATAACAAGTTTTGAAATACAGAAAGTATTAAGTATTGCCAGAATGAAGACACAATTTCTCACAGCTATGTACTGTTGGGGAAACTCCCGTGTTGGAGCATCCAGGAGCCACATCCTCAACACCTGAGCTGGGACTGAGGCCACACTGCTGCACACCCCACAGTCACACAGTCAGACAGTAGGACCAGATTTCCTCACCAGTTGATCACCAGGTGTCCTACAGCAGTCTCAGACATCCAGATCCCTAAAATAATTTCATCTTGGTGCAATCAATCAATCAATCCATATATAAATTAATAACAGCCTGAGTTGCTACCTCCGAGGAGGACCAAGAAGAGAGGAACCCTTGGGTTTTTGTATCTTCAGAGTGTAAGCATATGGAAATCTGGAGCCCTCAGGTCCTGCTGTATCTCAGTGTCCCTCACCAGATCCATCTGTCCTTTGTGGTGTAAAGGGTCAGCACCAGCTCACAGCCTCTTGTCTCAACCTGCAGCTCCATCTGCAGCTGCACCCAGAGCTACTGCACAGAATGTGTTCCTCAACACTGATTGTCTTCCTCAAACATATCCACCAATTCCCAAGCCAATAAGAATGCCTCTAAATAAAAGGCAAGCAGGTTCCTGGAAGGGAACTAAATGACCAAAATACTTGCCAGGACCCTAACATGTGAACATCTCCTTGCTCCCATCCCCGAGGCTGTGTTCCCAGATGAACCTTAGACCTTGGCAGTACCTTGAGGTTAAATCAATATGCCCAGCCCAGCCTGGCTCTCCTTGCTCACGGCTGAGGGAATGGGCTGGTCAGGAAGGGAGGACATTGCCCTGCTCCATGACCCTCCAGGCCTCACATGGCCAATCCCAGACAGGATGTGCCCCGTAAGGTGGTGCTGGAGGAGAGTCTGGGGTCAGAGCCCTTGTCTCACAGGTCCAGGGCTGAACAAAACCAAGACTTGAACCATAATGAACAGGATTTGCCATTCTCTGTGCTGACAGTCAGCCGTGGGCAGGAACACAGGTCACACAACATGCTGTGGCTTAACCCCATTCAGGCTGGAAAGAAGCCTGGCAGAGTGAAGCTCAATGTAATAGCAGTCAATGGCATTAAACACAGCAGAGAGGTCTGGCTGAAGAAGTGTGGATGTTATTGACTCTCTTATCTAAGGACAGATGAAAGCAATTCAGTAAAACAACAAGTTTTGCTTCAGCATTATGCTCTAGCCTGAGAGGGCCCAAGGTTGCCAGCAGATGACAGCAGGTCCTGGTGGCTGTCTCAATAGCTCCTAGTCATGAAATACAATAAGTAAAGTAAGGCAGCAGTGAGGAAAAAAGAACAACAAAAAGCAAACCCCACAACACACTGAGGCACTTACCTTCCCAAGGAATGAATTGAGAATAAAGAACAGAAAGAGTTAGATTCCAGTTTTTATTTTCAGTCAAGTGTTTTCTTGTTTACCTTGAATAAACCCTTTCTTGCTAGATTTGAGTGCTTGGGAGAGTGAAGTCAATCTTGGAAACTGAAGTCTTTTATGTACACACCCTGGGATAAAAAACTACTGCTGGGTGGGTGAACCAAAGCTGTACTGGTCCATTTAGGAGAAGGTTAGGAATCTAAAATCAAACCACTCTTTCATCATTCTGTACTTGCCTTCTACTACTTTTCCAGCGTTGTTAGAACTTTAAAAAGATGAGAGTAAGTTTAGTATAATTTTTCCAGCATACGATTACTAGCATAACAGTTATTTTTAAATTTATGGTAATGTCTGTGCCAACTTTGTTTCAGTGCTGACATACAGTGGTACATATTCTGTGTCATTCCTGGGACACTCTAGAGTGGTGAGGCTCCCTGACACATCTAATTCTGGGCCTGGAGGGCTCCATAGGAAATGGATAAGGAGTGGATAAGGAGCTATGACTTAAACCAAATGCAAAATCAGTACTCTTCAGAGAATTCTTTCTGTTGTGGTGAAATCATGATGGTATATAACAATTTTTTTTCATTTGTGGTCTGAGGCAGCTCAAAGCTCTCTGTTTCTTTTGTATAATACTTTTGAACTCTGCTATGTGTGGGCATTAAGTAGCAGGAATTAATTAAAAATAATTTCAAACAACAAATCTTGGAGGTTTTCTGAATACAGTAGATGGTTCTTTTAGAAGACAGGCTTGCTACAGCAGCCACATTTGCAAGCTGTGGCTAATATTTACCCTCAGTGTTTCAGAACGACTGGAGATCTGTTTATCTGTAGGCAACTAACCAGCAGTTTGCAAAATTAAAATGTTCTTCTCAAGTTACATAGTTTTCTCCCTTTCCTGACTAACTTATCCTCTTATTTTGCTATGGTAATTCATTTCTACTCTAAAGGACAACAAAATGCTGCTTTAGGTGAACAACTCAATTCACCTAGGCCCTGACTTACAGCAGGCCATCCGTGACAACCCTAATAAATTGTGCATGAAATTGATTTAATCTATATTTGAGACATAATTTGTCCTGCAGAATGTTGTGTGTGCAGTTCACTCATGGTTTTATTTCATTTGCTGTTTTGTGGCTTGCACTGCTGTTTATTTACCAAAATAATTTCTGTTTCCCTGTCAGAAAAAAAACCCCACCCAATTTCTTTTCAGATTTTTTTTCTGATCACTTTTACTGACGGCAGCACAAATATCTGAACTGAGATGTCTTTTATAATTCTTTCCATATAATATCTGAACTGAGAGGTCTTTTATAATTCTTTCCATACCAACCACTCCAGCACCTGAAGTCCTCCACTTACAATTTTGCTCCATCCATTGAGCATACCCAGAAAGGCACTCTTGTTGGTCTCAAACGAAATTCACTATTCCCAACAAGAATCTTCCTCTTAGCTGCAGTTGGTGCAAGTTCTGGGCTTCCTTGCCACTGTACATTTGGTATAGAACTAAAATAACAAAAATAAAAATAACNTATAATTCTTTCCATACCAACCACTCCAGCACCTGAAGTCCTCCACTTACAATTTTGCTCCATCCATTGAGCATACCCAGAAAGGCACTCTTGTTGGTCTCAAACGAAATTCACTATTCCCAACAAGAATCTTCCTCTTAGCTGCAGTTGGTGCAAGTTCTGGGCTTCCTTGCCACTGTACATTTGGTATAGAACTAAAATAACAAAAATAAAAATAACACGGGAGAGGAGAACATCTAAGGATTTTATACTCTGCTAATCCTGAAATTTAAAATATTTAAAATGTATACAGAGACACAAATATTTATGTATATAAATTAATATTTTTTTAAAGTCTGAGTAACTAACTTTTGCTGCCATGGACAGAAGGGAATCCATATATTTGACTAAAGAAGCTGTAAATCAATCTACAACAAAAATCAGAAAACAGATAAAATCAGAAGTTCTATAAAACTCAAGCAAATGCTAAAAAAATCCTTATATTTGACTTGACTACACACAGACAACATGCTAATAAAGAGAATGTAACTTCCACCATAGGAAATGATGAATAAAACTGCAAAGCTTTTGTCACACAGGAAACCAGACTAGCTGGTAACAACTCCAGACCATTCTTTCAAGTGTTTTGGTTTTTTTTTTTAAATACAATGAAATTTCAATGGCATATATTTCCTTTTGAAGCTAAGTCCTTAAAACACTGACTCTGAGCCTTGTGTAACATGAACTTCCACACAACACAGCTATTTCAACACATTCATGAGAGATTCTCTTCCAAGGCCTCAGTTCCTCACAGCTCTTATTTGCAGGCAATTAAAGTTACTTCTGGATAAGGACAAATCATATATTTGAGGAATACAGGAAACCTGGAACAATTGCTAACCTGTCTATTTAAGATATCAAGACACATAAATAGGTTAATTCAATTCCCAGTCCAGTTGCATTCCACGTAGTTTAGATCAGTTATCATGGGAATATCAATAGATAAGTAAAAAATAACTGTTTGGCTGCTTTTGTAATCACTGGCTTAAATCCAATTTGAGATTTAGCCAAAGAAGATATATTAATGCAAAATATATATCTAAAATGAAGACTCATATCTGATTCCTAAATTTTTTAAATTTAAGAAAACCTTCTGTAAATGTACCATCTTATTGAGAATTATTTGCTTAAACAAATCTAATAAGTTCATCATTTTCTCCCATTTGCTAAATGAGTTCTAGTTATGCAGGAAAACATAAAGAGAGTGTAAGATTTTATCCTTACTGGGGTTTGGATTTCCCCTTATTTTCTTCAATGTTTTTTAATGAGTGTATTATGCATGTGTACCTGCATACCCATACATATATAAGTATCCAGATAAATATTGAAAATAAGAATGCTGAACCTTTGTGCTAACCAGTAGACCTTGTTTTCCCTTGCTATTTGTTTCAGGTTCAGGAGGTAGGATACAAATATGATGTGTCCCAACTTTTTAATTTGGGTTTAAATAAAAATACCATCCTGACTCAGCAGTTAAGTTCCAATTGAATTCCATTTCAACTGCAGGTCCCCAGTTACACGGATTTATTCTCTTTGTCCTACCAGCAGATGTGTCCAGCCACTTCCCAGGAAGCAGGGATTTGGAAACTGTTGTGGTTGCTCTGGGAAACAAATGTCATAAAAATGAATGACACCAGTTCTCCTGTTTTCCCTTGAATTTGAGTCAGCTCTCCTGGCCAGGTCCCCTCCCCAGAACCTGCCCACCCAAAGCCCACCAGAGAGGGGGGATGTAGGAGAGTGAGTGTGTCTCCAGCAGCACTAAAATATTGGTGTGTTACCAACTTTCCTGTCACCAAAGCAAAGCACAGCACTGTAAGTGCTGCTGTGGGGAAAATTAACTCCATCCCAGCCAGAACCAGCACAGACTGAAATGTACTTTCCCCTCTGAAATATATAGTTGGGTTCAGTGCTTTCAATTTGAAGCAAGAAGCTTCACTAAGCTTTCAGAAAGCTGCTAGCAGAGCTGAGTTGAAAATGGTGCTTACTTACTTGTTTTGGCACCTGTCTGCAGCTGAAACTTGGAACACGATAAATCCCTGAAGTTTGCACAAGCTG
>VZTZ01027000.1:773589-796472 GCA_013400955.1 Drymodes brunneopygia
AAAAAAAAAAAAGCACCTTAAGAAGGGGGAAGTGAGGAGATAAAGTGACAGGCAGAGCAAGGGAGTTCTGAAGACATGCATTAAATATTATCTGATATATATTTGCAAATGATTCTCATGAGTTCATCCATGTGGCAAATTCTGATGTACTGCCTTTAAAGTTCCCCATGAATGCATTTTTTAATCTAAAGTAAAATCTCTCACCAGTAAAGCTCTTATTTAGAGCATGAGAAAGTTTCCTTTGTTCTAAAATAAAACTCTTAGCCTTCCCCAAGAAACCATACCCCAAGAAATATTCATTTCTAAGAGGTGGATCAGGAGCTTTCTGGCTGTTTCAAGATTGTGACAGTGCACAGATGTTGCAACGACTCTGTATTGTATTCCAACAGCTGAATATGTTACTCACCCTACATGAAAGGTAGAGTTGTTATTCAAGCTGTAATATCATCTTCTTCTGCTGACACAAATAAATAAATCTCACAGTATATGTCTATTTGTTCAGCTTTCCTTCAGACTACTTTTATTCCAAACACAACGAGGCAGACTTCAAGCGATGAAGGTGAGTGTGTTGCTTCAGGTCACGAGGGGCACATGTATCCCTCAGACCCACTGTCATTACAGCACACACTCTTTTGGCTCCTTGTGTTTGATGCTCTTTTTTTTTTGTTGTTAAAATATCTACCTTCTGGTAAGCTTACAATTCTGGAAAGGTGTTGTTTGGTTTTTGGTTTTTTTATTTGAATTTTTTCTTCTGTCTTGACATTTAATTTTCAGCCTTCTCATGCCTCAGTATGTCACCCCTTTTTTTTTTTTTTTCCTGAGTTTCCATGCCCGTATATTTTGAGAGCAGCAGGTTTTATTCTTTTGCTTCCATTCTTTTTATTTTAGTGTGAGTGCTTCTCACTTCCCACACACTCTCAATTTTTATTGATTGTGCTCTTTTTTTTACCCACATTTCCAACACCCCAAAGCATTCCCCCCTGCTTACTACCACTCAGCAGCAAAACAAAACAGCAGCATTCAGACCAAATTAGTGAACACACCAAATAACACAGGTGAGAGAAACTTATGCTACATTACATCAATTTCCTTGAAAATTGGAATTGATAAAAAAGTTTAGAGGAAATTCTGGATTAGGGAAAAGATCCAGGATAACATAACCTGGTCCTTGATAGTTTCCTTACCAGTAGCTATGACAGATATATTTTAAAACATTTTTAAAGCCTACTAAGTAATCAAGACTAAATTGTTTTGTAAGCTGGGATAATTCCACTTCTGGGAGTGCTGAAACAACCAATATTTCTGTCTTCCTCCTCCATAAAACAATCTGTTGCAGACTTTCCCCAGTTCATCAACATCTTCCTAGGAGGGTATCTCTAAAAAGACATGTTGAAAGCTTTTCCCTGAATTTTCTGTTGAGCAGGTGGGCTGTGGGATGGTTTTTGTTTTGTAGATATATTTTGGGTTGCTTGTGAAAGCTGTTTGTTACCATGCCATCTGATGGACAATTTCTCAATGTGCCATCATGACTACAGCATCTGCTCTCACCATGGTGTTTCTTCTAATGTGAATAGGCCTAGGAGAAATCCATCACTGCAATGCATTATTCATGTTGCTAAAAAGGATTGCAAAGTACCTCAAAAAGTAAAACGCTGATATTGTCTGGAAAAGGACCTTTTTACATCTCGCTACCCACATTTATCCCTCTGTTTCCTGACATACCCTTTTCCCTAAAGAAATTAACACATGTCAGTCTTCCAGACCTCAGATTAAAACAATGAGTAGAAATTATGTCTGTTCCCTGTGTCACCACAGTCTGACAAAGTTCTTCAGGACTTGTTCTCCTTCATTGGGTGTAGCAGGACAGCTTAAGTGTGGTGAATTCCCCTTAAAGGCTTTGTGTTTAAAATTATTAGTGGATTACCAGTGATTGCTAAAAATTACACTGCAGGTGCCCATATTGGATCCAGGCAGGCAATAGCAACATGAAAATTCAGCATTTCTTTATTTCTTCCTCCTAGTGATTTGTTTGGTTTTTTTTTTTTAAGTGGAGGTTAGGGAGTTTCATCACCTAACATTTTAATATCTGGCAGCCTTCTAACATTTCACCTGGGACAGAGAGGAATAATTCACAGGATCACTTAGGTTGGAAGGGGGCTTTTCAAATCACTTAGTACAAAAATCCCTTGCTCAAGCAGAGTCAGCTAGATCAGGGTGTCCAGGATAATGTGCAGCTGAGTTTTGAATCCCCTCAAGGATGGAGACTCTGCCACCTCTCTAGGCAACTCTTTGACCAACCTGCCAGTTGCAGTTTTTCCGTGCTCAGATGGAATTTCACATGTTCTAAGTTGTGCCCATGGCCTCTTGTTCTGCCACTGGGAGCCAACGGGAAGAGTTTCTCTCCCTTATGTTAGTTCTCTCCGGTCACATATTCATCCACATTGCTAAGATCCCTCTGTGTGTTCTCCAAATTAGAGTCTCAACTCTCTGTTTCTCCTCAGACGCCCAATAAACTACTGGCCTTTCTAAAACAGTTATATCTGTAATTTTTTAACCGCTCAACCAATTCTTTTTCCTCTACAAACAAACAAAAAAAAAAGAAAACAACTGCAGATATAGACCAATGAGTTGAAGCATTCAAATCCAAATCTTACAGCTCAGAATGCAGGGGGCTGGGGTGGGCACAGCCACCCTCCTCCTTCCCAGGGAAACCACTCCTGGGATTCTGCACAGGCACAGGGGCTGTCAGAACCACAATTCACAGCACTTTCAGAATATAAATAACTACATTAGACGTGATCCATTAGGGATCTCCTCAGATTCCACGGGAGGGAAAAAAGCTCTTTGTGCTCTCACATGTAAAGAAACAAAAGTCTTGACAACTGCCAAGATTTTATCATGAGTCTCAAGGTGTCTGATTTTCTTAAATGCCCCAAGTCTGTGAAACAGGTTTTTTATGAATGCTTCCCTTCCCTCTATCTCTCTATGTATAAATATATATTTATATATAAAATTGTATATATGTGTATATGTATGAATATATAAATACACACACATATGGGGTGTATATATATATGTGCACATAAACATGCACACAAATATAAGCATGTATATATATTTACTTCTAATCCCCACGGTTACAGAAGCAAGTTTGGAAATACATGACTCAAGGTCAGTCTTGCAGCCCAAAACCAGAGGCAATAGGAAAAAAAAGTAGAGGTAAGCTGCTTATTGCTATTTTTAAGTCTGCTGTTCTGGCACTTCTTCTGTGCCTTTTGAATGTTTGGGCTTGACAATACTGAAAACATTTCACCCTTTTTCCGTCACCACAGGATCCAATATGCTTTCCAATTTGGAACCTGAACTAGGGAAAATGTTATTTAACAATGGTGCCCTCAGTTGTTCGCTCACTCTCAGCATATTGTGATACGTTGCAGTTCACCTGTCCTTCTTTAAACAGATTTACAGATTGTATTATCTTGCTTTAACTAAACCAACTCTCACAAAATGGATACATTTCTCACAATGAAATAATGCTAATGTGAGGACAAGCAAACAAGAAGAAAATGGCAGAGGTGATGTTTCACTCTTAGTAGCTGACAAGATTTTTCTCAGTCATATTGTAAGGTAAGAATGATGATAATCTATCAGATATAATCAACAAAATCTGAAGTCATGATATATAACTCTTTACTTCTCTAAAGTTAATAATAAATGTCCAGAGGCTTCTTCTGAGGTTTCTTCTTAAGAACAAAAGACAAAAATCTGCCATGGTGGAAATGGCTGGAATAAGCAGAAAACAATATGGCAACAAACCAAAAAGCATTCCTTCTTTTCAGGAGATACTGGTGAAGTATACTCCAAAATATTGCTGAATTTTTAAGTAGGTTTACTATACGATTGGCTGAAAGTGCGCATGTTTCTAACACATCTCAGTTTATGGTATTTGTTAGATTCTGTTTCAGTAATGAAATACATTAAGATCCTCTGCTTTGTGAGCCACTAAAGGAAAGATGTACCGGAGAAAAGATATTCTCAATGGTGACTTCTTTAACAAAAATAATGTTTTATGGATAAACTTTGCAAGTGAAACCACTGATGGAATGGCTGCTTTTACAAGAATAAAAATGGTTCCCAGAGTAAGGTTACAGAGAGAGCACCACTCATGGAATTCATTCACTGCATCATTTATAGAGGAACTGCTGCAGCAAACAAATAGTAGCCAGAAGTGCACAAAGTTCCACCAGAAGTATGGTGAATTTTATAAAGAGATTTAAATAGCACAATCTTTACAGTATTTGTATTGAGGTGGGGAGTGACCATGAAAATCTTTTGTACCACACAGTGGTTTCCTGGTCATCTCACGTCAAAGTGTTTAAAAAAAAGAGTTGTCAAAATTAAAGACACATAACGCATTCTTCTACAAAAGGACAAGTGTTCCATGTTTGCTGAGCTTTTCTGTGTTGACAAGTGGTTGTCAGCAGGTTGCTACATAGCAGATATTTAAAAAAGAATAAACAGACTTAATGTGTACCTTCAAGGTAAAGGTGACGCCCTAACAATGAGTGAAGAGGTAACTGTTTTTCCAAAGAGAATTCTATGGAGAGAGCATTTTGACAAATGAATTTTGGAAATAATTTCATTGTTAAGGGATTGTATTGCTGGAAAGAATGTGTCATCTATGAAAATTCTCACATCTGTACACATAAAAAAACCCGGGAAACAGAATTTTCTGATGCTTTTAAAATTTCTCCAAGAGAAAAGTGTCAATGGGTTTTGAAGCCATTTGATAAAAATATAAAAATTTAGTACCTTTCAATTAAATTGCAAGAAAAACTAAGTCACATTGGGATGGATTAAAAATTACTAGCTGAAATTCAAAAGCAATCTTGAAAAATTGGTGAATGGGATTGGAAAATGAGTGTCATTATTTTGCAGGCACAGAAAAATGATGCATCTATGTATTTCTGAGCTGTTTTCAGCTATGACATTCATTAAAGAGCAAGTATCAAAATTTAGAAACAGAGCTTCAAATTGTTCCAGCAAGATGCTAAACCAGAATTAAAAAAATAATTAAGCATATTAAACCATATTGTTTACAATCCTGATTATTAAATAGTTTTTCAATTATAGTTTTTTTGCACTGTTAATAAAATTATTATTAATTTATCATTAATCTTTACCTCATCTCTTTTAAATTTCTATTTTTATGTTGTGTTTATAATATACATAATTATTGCAATTAGATACATGCATACTGTATAAATAACTAAAAATGTATATATATATAAACACATGCAAGCCAGGGTGTGTATTTAAAAATATTTTACTGATAGGGGTATTTGATCAAAAATGTTTGGAAAGCACTTCCATAGTCCTATAGAAGTACACCTCAACCTCATATTATTTTATTGTTAACTCAGACTTTACTGCTGTTTTTCCAGATATTTTCCTCCTGGAATATTCTTGGAGATTGAATATTGTCGAAATCTTTACTCATAAGAATCAGAAAGGGTATTAGTATTTTTAATCTGTAAATTAATGGTGTGATGGCTTTGTATCTTTCTGACCTTGATTTTCCACCCACCTTCCCTGCCAAAAAAGACCAAACCAATCACAAAAACGATCATCCTCCTTTCTCCAAAATGTCCCTTGGAAACTCTTGAGGAATTACTCAGTGATTTTCTGCTTATATATTTTCAGGTGTTCCCTGACACAGAGGTAAAAATATATTTTGTCTTTCTTTACAGTCCAAGTCATCATCAGATTTTTTTAATGTGAAACCTTCAATACAGGACAGCTTGAGTGGCTACTTGTGTTTATGTTGCGTCTTCCAACTGAAAAGGCACTTTTGTTTTTTGTTGGGTTTGTTTGTTTGTTTTAAATTTGCTGACATTTCAAGAGAAGACCCTTCTAAAAAAATGCATTAAACTGAAGAGTATAGTGAATACAACAAACCCAAAACAGAGAGGAAAGCTGTGAAATCTTTTAAGACAAGTAAAAATGGTGATGAAATCATCTTGCCAAAAACAAGTGATGTTGCACAGAGTGTTAAGACCTGATAAGAACCTGGGCTATAAAAGAACTTTTTAAGGTAGTATTTTGTACTCCAAACATCTGTAACATCTTTGTAAATAGACCAAGAGCTATTCAGAAATTCATTTTTGTAGAGCATTATCAGCCTACGTATTCAAAAGTTTTCTGCGATTTCATATATATATTGATAAGTTGCAATATATCAGAACACTTCAGGGAAAAAAGAAGATTCATTAAATAATCGAGAGATGATAAAAAAAAAATTAAAATAGGAGGGGAATCTAATCACTATGTTTTCTGTTCCTCAGGGTGTTCAGTTGTAAAAGAAATAATTGATTTTCTCTCTTAGGTAAATTAGTATAAACTAAACATGATCCTCCACCTTTTCTTTTTTTCCCTGCTGTACTCTTCATGTAAGAAATTTAACTGACCCCACTTTTTCACTGAGCAGTGGAACTTGGCCTGTACAGTAAACACAGGAGAGAGTAGTCAGTGAAATGCCAAGTTAATCAGTTTTTTCCACCTTGCCCATATTATATAATTTTAATCAGACTTGCAACAGTATTTTACCACAAAGTTGGGAAAACCACTGAGCAAAAAAACTGGGGTTTTTTTGTGCCTTTTGTAAGACAAAAAAGCCTATCAATCAACTTTTTTTGTGTTTGGGAATCTGCTTTGTCAAGTTCAGGGTGCAAAATGCCAAAGGGTCAACATAAACCATGTCAGATGTTCTGGAAATCAGTCGAGGATGTAAATCCTGCTGGGCATTACCAAGAACAGGAAATGCTGCAATGAGGGAAACAAGCTGGAGCACAGCCCCAGCCACTGAAGTTACAGCTGAGCCCCAGGGATTCAATCTGTCTCCTGTGAACAAGAAGCATCACTCCTCAGAGAGAATCCTTAATAAGGAACTGAACACCTTGCAGCTGGAAAGACCAAGTCAGGTGTCTAACAGCCCAGAAATTTTCTCACAGAGCATAGAATTGTCTTAGGGAGAACACAATCATTACCCCTTATAAATATGTAGTTGGAGGAAGAGAATTTGAGGACAAAAAACCCCTCATTCCCTAAAAAAAACCCAATGAAAAACTATCCTAACCACAAAACCCAAATTAATAGATTCTTATATTACTTAAAATTGAAGCTGTATTGTCAGCTGAAGATATATACTGTAAAAAACACATAGCAATACTTCCTGATGAAACAGGAGGTTGCACTAAAGAATTCAAATATTTTGAACTGAATGCCTTTTTGGTATTTGAAATGCCATTCTTTCCTGCTTCCCAAACACTCCGAGACCAAAATCACATCACTCATAAAGAGAAAACATTTCTTGAAAACAAGTTGAATGCTACCAAAAAATTGAGTCAGATTTGATTTGACATTTATTCCAATATTGACCAAACAAAAATTTTCAGATATTTACTTAAAAAAATACATCTAGAAATGAGACCTTGAAAAATGCCCTCAAGTTAAAAAAGCCAAAGGATTTCACTGGTTTTATGTTCCAGGAGGACAGGAGTGAAAGAAAAAAAGGGGGAAAAAAGTGGTATTTTTGTCCAAAGTTGAATTTACATCAGAATACATGGCCAGGACATAGACGTTTGAGATGCACATATTATTCAGTAACCCCTGAATTTCAACTTCAACTAAAACCATATTTTTCTTGGCTATTCATATTCCTTTACTGCTCTTGTCAAACTCTCTCTGCCCAAAATTCTGGGTAAAATGAAGCAATTTTTTCCCCCACCCTCCAGGTGAGAAGAGGTTCATAGATCCTGGCCCTTTTTATGCTGTGTCTGATGTCTGAGTGCACTGACACATCATTTCATATAAAGTCTTTGATTGGCATTCACAGAATATATTGTACTACTGGTCTTTAATCTATAGCATATTTTTGAAAATGTGTGTTGCTTTTCTTTTAAGAATATTCTCCAGGACAATAAAATACTAAAAACCCACTTTGTGGTGGATTACTTTTGTCTTTATGCTTTATTATCTGACATAACCTGAAATCCACATCCTGGTAGCATGAAAAAAATTCACAGTACCATTTACACACTCCTATCAGAACGTGTTGTCAGAATAAACTTTTAAAAATTCATTTTCCATTTTCCACATATCTGTTGGTTTCTATTTCATGGTGCACCCAACTATACTACAAGTACACAGCACGCACAAAGTCTGTATTTTCTGTCAGGTATTAGACTTAAAGCTACAGTTAAAGCAACCTGATTTTTTTTCTCCCTTAGGAAAGAAAGAAGTAAATCAGAGACTGTTTCCCTGTTCTTAATGGCTCTGGGCATTCCAGTAGATTACCATCACACAAGAAATCTGACCTTTTTAAAGCTATACATTTCTTTATGCTGGTTAATATTTTTTCCTTTGATGATAGTTTTATATTTCACAAAATAATCTGTACTTTGGAAGAGGATATGTAGAAGGTGACTGAAGGAAGGGAGGGAGGGACAATTTTGAAGGCCATTCTCCCCTACTACATGTACATTTTGAGTTAAATTATCGGACCACAGCTCTTTTCAGATCACCATATAATGGAAAAGAACCTCTCCATGCATCTAAACAACATGATATAATTTGTTGCCTTTTAGGATGTTATGATGGAATTAATATGGAACAAATGTATTTTTCCATTTATATGGAATTTAGGTTATTCCGTTTCATTTCATTCCAAGTACATTTGGAGTACTCTACAAAACAAACTTGGTAGTTGCTTGGTTTCAGAAATGCCCAAGGCACCGAAGGATGTTAAGATATTTAAATTGAAGAGAAAACAAAAGGAATTGGCCACCTCTGTGTCTTGGATGACTTGTGTCTCACTCAGATCTCAGACTTGATGAACAGATCAGTTCAACCTCAGTTGTCCTCAAGGTAGTAATAAAATACTTTGTAACTTTTGAAAACAAAGTTAAAAACCTTGATCTTTAAAAGTACTTTTGAATGCATCTTTCTTCACCCTTTTTAAATTCTATACAGTATTTTCAAGAGTAACCACTGGAGAAACATTCCCTTCATTTCCTGCCCAGAATTCCTAGGCAAGAAATGCTTTGTCTTGTTTTGGATTTTGTTTTCACTTCTTTTTGTTTGATTTGGTTTTTTACTTGTTTGTTCATTGAGGTTTTTTTTTTTCTTGTTGGTTTGTTCGTGGGTTTTTTCCTTCCCCCTCCTCCCCCAGGGAAATGGTGCCTGAGAAGTTTGGGGCATTTAGAGCTTGTTTTAATTTTCTGTAAGATTGAAATAAAATAAATTACATTGTTACTTTAAAAAAACCAAAAACAAACAAAAAACCAAAAAAAACCCCCACAACTTCTTTCAGCTCTGCTGGCAGGAATCTGAATTCAAAAAATGGGAAAAAATATGTCTTTCAGAAAGAGAAGGGTGTATGAGTTCAGATAGCTAATTCAAACAGGCTCTTAGTTCACATGCAGCCACTCTGCTAAAGGCTGAATGTGAAAGGTATTGTTCAGGAGAAGCATGAAGTCTTCCCAACACTGCCGTGAGCTGAATGAAATAATAATTACAGTAATGTGTGATTTCAAAGAAGTATTGGCATTTCATATTGCAGGCCTGACAGTTCAAGCATCAGCTACAAAAAACTGAGGAACCCAACTACAACTCTCAACTTTACTTAGAATTCAGCCTGATTCCATAAGTCCAAGTAAGTTTTGAAAGCTTCTGGAAAAAAGAACTAATAATAACAGTTAAAAAAAGGAAAAAAAAAGAATAGAAATGCATCAAATCTCCTTACACTAACAAGAGGAGTCTTTAAGGATAATTCTATGTACACTGCCCTTTCCTGTGCAGGAAAGATCTTTAATGGCAAAAAGTGCTACCCAATTGTTGACCAGCAGAAATGAAAATACCACTCCTTTTACTTAGAAATATGTGGAAAACAGTGAAGCCAATAAGGGAAATTTCAAAAGGACTTTAAGGCCACTGACTAAAAAAATAGGAACCTAGAGTGATCAGAGCATGATGAGTGCAAGGAAGGGAATTGTCTGGAGATTCTGGATGCTACTGACCCAAAAGTAGGATGAAGAGAATAACAACCCTGCCTGGGGACTACTGCCCAAGAATAACAGCAGGAAATAACCAGCAACAGGAAATGAAAGGGATAATGATCAGATTAAAAAACTGAAAATAATGTTTTGTTCAAACCAGGGGATTGGTGACAGAAAAACAGCACGGAAAGGAGAACTTGCTATTCATTAGAAATATCCTCAGAAAATCCCAGAGGAACAACTGTCTGTGGGTTCAGCTGCTGTGCAGGAAGAATTGTGATCTCCTGTGAGGAAGCACTGGAGCCTTGTCCTCATGTCTGGGTTCTAGGATAAGGTAAGGTGCATGCTGCACATGGTTTGGACTGTGATAAACTCAGAGTCTTCATCAGATCTGAGCCCTTCTCAGGCAACTTTCAGGTAGGTGCATCATGCAACTGTGAGCAGGAATTATCACATGTGGCTGCGAAAAACATGCCATGTGTGAGATGCAGGTGTTTGGGGCATTACTGGTTTTGTTTGAGTGGTCATTTATTATTATTATTATTATTATTATTATTATTATAGCTACTTTCATTATTGTTTATTAATAATATTGCAGTTTTTGAATTAAGCAAGGTTTCAATTATTCTCTAGCATGTTAATGAAGGCAACAGAGAGATTAACCTGAAAATCTTTGTGTGTGTTTTGGTGGGGGGTAGAACATGACTCAACATGTTATAGTGGTACCAAAGCTGGAATAAGATTGCAAATGTTCTCTCTTAGGAAAAGTGAAAGAACATATCAGTCCTATGAATCTTTGCACCTGAAGTAGGGAAGTAGATAAAATTACTGAAAATGGAGGAGAGCCAGGCAAGAGTTGAGAGAAAGCAATGGGGAGATTTTGAAAGAACGAAATGGAAAATAACTATGAATTTCTATACTGCACTGAATCATTGTTATTATTTCCTGAAGAATGTGTTCTTTTGATTAATATTTCCTATGACACAGGGCAAAATAAAGTATTAAATTAACACTGGATTTCAACAGTGCAGCATAGTTCATTTCAAGTTGTATGAGTTTATGCTAGGTGAGATATACATTGCTTAATACATATATTCATTTTTCCTAGGTCTAATTAACATCTGGATAATTAATAAAATCATCCTTGCCTGGTCAACAGGAGGGCTGTGTTTTTTCCCTGGTTTACTTCTGGAGTAATCAAGATCTACAAATATACATGTTTTAAGGTGTTTTCCTAATGTTTAAAAACTAAGGGGGCATTTCCTTTTATCCCCTGAGCAGGGCTGCACAAACACGGAGCACTAACTGCAACCTCATCTGACATACACACAAAGTTACTCTTCTTTTCCTTGAAAGTTACTTATGCAATTGGACAATTCCAAATTAGCCTTAGACCACAAACAGGAAGCTCATCTTAAGGCTCAGTTCACTGATGATATTTCATCAATAGCAATTAAAAAAAAAATCTTGCAAATTGATTTCCTCTACTTTTCTTTGCTGTGGATTTGGTATCAGGATCACTGAAGTCAGACTCCCACAGCTTTCCAGTTAGCAGATGAGACAGGAAGAAGGAAGACACTTCTAATTCTCAATAAAGCAATTGTTTACTTTTCATGCAGTCTCACTGAAATCACAGAATCTATTAAAGAAATAAACTATCCCTGTTATTTTACAACATGACTAAAGATTGATTGTCATTCTGTTTTTCTGAAGTTAGTCATTATGTCCAGTTCATTTTCCCTCAGTACAAAAGCATTTTGAATGTATCTACTCAGGTTAAGATCTGGAATTATATGTTAGCATTGGATATTTCTAGGGACTAAACTCTAGCTAAAAGCAGTAGCATTCATCTTGCTTGCCTGCAAACCAACAGGAGAACAAAAAGAAATGAGCAAGCACTCTAATAGAACATGATTGCAGTACAATTATATACAAGGTATTTTAAATATTAGTGGGTGTTATGTTAGTGATGCTTCAAAACCCATGCAGATTCATGAAGAGAGATTTTTTTCCCTCCCCTTTCACTTATTCACCTGTGGCTTACTTACATTCTGCTCAATAGCAATCACAGTAATAATAATAATTCCTGCATAAAAGTCAAAATGCACATTGTATTTTTTTGCCAAATATCATAGCAATTGAGCAGAAATAAGGCAGAAACAGAAAGCTGTACTAAAATAGGCTTATGCAAACGCAAAAAATTGAAACATTATATCTATGCAGCTTATATTATAAAGAATATGCAGTTTTAGATGATATGCTTGAAAACTATTGTGATTTTGGCTAGCTCTGAACTCCTGGCCCATTATTTTTGTCTGAAAAGTGAAGCTATGCTTATAGCAAAGAAACAGAAGCCCCAGTGATCTGTTCTGCTTTTATTTTTAAGGAAATAGGTCAGACTGAAAGTCAGCTCACCAGAATATGAAATACAACCTAAGTCCCAGGCTGAGACAGTAGAAGCTGAAGTTACCAAAGGTGAAAAGAGAGGACTCACAATACAAATTATATTAATCAAGAGCCTTAGATGTGTCCCCCACACAATTATTTTTTTAAATTTCTTATACTCTAAACAGACTATAGTACAAGGAACACTTGGTATTTCTTTTTTGTCTGTTTCTATGTGGGACTAAGATGACAGATTTTTTTTATTAAAAAAAAGAATTGGAAAAAATAAAAGTCAGAATTTTTTTCTACGTGATGTCTGGTTCTGAAAACGAACTTTGATATATTTTAGATCAAATTTGAGTGATTGCTGAATGTCTTGCTGACATGTCCAGTTTTGTCAGTCTTATGAAAAATCTCTCAATAGCCAGGAATTTATTGACTTGGCTGTTCCATATAGTGTTCAGTTCTCAAAAAGGTGTATAATCTGAAGGAAACCTCAGAGAATTATTGCTTAGTGCAAATGGCAAATGCCATCTCAGGAAAAAAAGGTTATGTTATCTAGATAGCAATAACTCCATGCAATCCATTAAGCCCCAATATAATTTTATGTCTTAAACCAAATTTGCAACCTGCTGGAGCCCCTCTGTGGACTACAACATTTTCAAAGAAGCTAATTCAGAAATGAGAAATGGAAGCTCTCTTTGATACAGTAAAAGGAGATGAGTATGGGAACTAGATTCTATACCAGTACTCAGGATCAGCTCTAGCTGAGCTCTAAGATTATTTGAGGAACAAAACCCCTCTGACTGCATGTCCAAGTGGCAGAAAAAGGCCAAGTGTACAATCCCACTGCCCATCAGACAATACAATGTGAAGCAGAAGGGGAAAAAAACCTCAGTGCAAACTTCAGGTGGCAGAAGAACAATGAATATTTGTAATAAAATATTTGATAGTGTAATGTAGCACCTAAGCCACAGGAATGTTATTTACCCAGCATAAAACGAGCTGATGTCTACGTCTTTCAATGCTGGATTAGAGAGGAGAAAGAAGACTCAGTATGGAGTGGATAAAGACAAAAGCTGGAACTAGCATCTGTCACACAGGTAGAAACAGCAGAGCTTTAAGCAATTTCTAGATAAAACCAGAAGACAGGAGCATCAATTATTCAGTAATTTGAAACACGAGTCACATCAACCTTAGGCCGGTATTTTTTACATGTATACATGCACAAAAAGGAAGTGTGCTTTTGTCCCATTCTTTTCATTTATATGAACTACTTTACTATTTCATATGTGGTATATATTCTCAATAGTGTATTCAGAAACACTGTTTCACAGGCAACAGTGATTAATTTTTTCTCACCAAACATACAGCGAGGATAGGCTCATTAATTTAGAATATTTAGTATTCAGTGCTGTCGTGGAAAAACTACAGACTACTTCTTTGGAGTACATGGGAAAACCAGTATGCTTTTGAGGAATGGACTTCACTTGAGGCAAGATCTTTTCATGTAGGTATTTGTGGATAAATAGGGCTGAAACAGCTTTAATTAGGCCTATCCCTCCCTTACAATAACTCATGAATAAAAATGAACAATTTTTTTTTGGTCTCCATGGCAACTTTCCCTTATGAGACTTCTCCAAGACTTTTTGTAGTAAGCATTTGTTACTCAAATATGTACAAGAATGGAAATCCTCAACTTTCACACACTAAAAACAGATCCAGTTCTCAATGTCAAGCTCCATGATTCTTGTAGACATGTCTGACAAATTAGAAAACAAAACAAATATTTTTAATGTTAAACAAACAAAACTCAAACTGTATTTTACATGACCAAAAAAAAAAAAAAAAAAGGAACAGCTAAAAGGTTCATCACAGAAGGGAATATTAATTGGAGATAATGGCTAAATCTGCTCAATGCCTGTAGAGGCACTTGTAGACTAGAGTGCTTTCTTAAAGAAGAGCACCTGCTTCAAGCAGCCATGTAGTTTTTAACCCTCCTACTGAATGGGTTTCTGAGGTCTTAACCCTGATTCTGTGACAAGTGCCTTTTGCTGATGATAATTCTTAACTCAAGAGCAGAATACATTCTGTTCTACTCACAGTAATGTTCTATAGCTTCCCTTTTTTCAGACATTTCAGAAGAATAATTAGGCTTAAACAACTGTGAAAGGGTAGGTAAGGGACACAGGAAACAATGTTCATGCAGAATCCAGTTTTTCAGACCTTTGGTGTGCAAAGTAGCAGCCTTTCTCTTTGGTTCCCCTTACCACCAGATTCCTCAAGTCTCCTGCCTCATGTTTTAAGTCACTCTTCTTTCATGGATTTGATCTCTATAATTTTTTCCTTAAATGCAAAAATATTATATCTGTTGGAAACTTGAGAGTCCTTCTAGACATAAGAAATGGCTCTGTTTCCTTCGCCCTCCAAGAGTTACTGGTAGGAAAACCACGAATATTATGGTAGAAATAGTGGAGACTGTGGTGAAACTGTTGAAAAGGATAAATTCAAGTGAGCATTGCAGATCTGAAGTGAAAGATAATACCTTTGCACATGTAGAACTATGTGTAACCACTTGTTCTGCATGTCATTTGGTGATCAAGCTATTTAATAGTTTGCTGTTGCTTATAAATATAGCACAAGGATTAAGGTGATGAGGAGGAAGGAAAATTGTCACAACATCATGAGAATCTCCTGTCAGCAGAGCTGCAGGACATGCACACAAATATCCAACTCTGCTAGGAAAGGGGAGAGAGAGGTGGCAAAGAAATCCTGTCTTTCTAAACTCTCCAAATCAAGTCCCTCAGAGCTTGAATATGCTGACATTTGCACCTACAAAACAAAAAGTCATTCAAAGCAAATACTGTGCAATAACTACAAAAGAATTCAAAGTGAACCACTTTGGAAACGCTACAATGGAAGGGTCATCACCTCCTTTCAACAAGGAGATTTTGAAGGTGTATGCATCCATTGTTTGGTTCTGCCAAAAGGTAAAGAGATCCCAAAAGAAACCAGCAACAGATTTCAAGAATTTTTTCAGACAGACTGCTCCAGCTCCTAGGCAGTTCCACCTGTAACATGCCAGACATCATTTTTACTCATGCTTCAATGTCAACTCACATTGCCCAGGTGGACAGCCCAAGTTTCAACTGCTGCTGCTTTAAAAGATCAAAGTATTTCTAAATGTCAGTGTTCATACATACTGTCATGTGCCTGAAGTTCCCCTCTGGAGCTTCTGGCATTTGAACCTTTACATGGCAGGATGGATTTAGGGGGTTTGCTCCCATTTCAATTGCTACTCTGGCCATAAGTAATGTCACTTCTGAACTCTGCACCCCAAGAGAGATGATGCTCTTTGGTTAATGGAATGCTTTGTGGAAGGAGGATATAACTAGCTTTATTGGTATTATCTTAAAGATGACAATGATTGGACTATATTTAAAATTATTGGCCTGATGTACTGAGGCACACAGCATCTGTAACTCCTACTGATCTCCAACAGCTGTGGCAGTTCAACACCTCTGAAAGTGAGACTTTTATCATAGTTTCCCATTGTTTCTACTGCCTCCTGAGAAGCTTGAAAGAGAAATCTGTTTGAGCTCTGGAGTGCTTTCTTTCATAGCTCGCATGCTCTGTATTGTCAGTAGCCTCATGAGCCTTTCTATGCTGATAATGGTTCCATATAATGATCTGGGGGAAAATGAATTATTTTTAATAAAGGATTACACCGAGGTTATAGACAGATAGAAGAAAAAAAGCATTCAAATGGCAGTCTAGCAACTTGACAATACCTCATTAATTTATGCAGCTTCTAAAGATAAGCCAATTGCTGGATGCATTTATGGTAAAGGCAAAGGATGAGAGATTTAAGCCGAATTCCTTATTCTCAGATAACTTTTGGTTTGACATTGTGTAAGTCACCTCAGTTCTCTGTGCCTTGGTCTAATTTTAACAATTTTGTTTGTTTAGGATGTAAAACACTGGAAAGTGGTCTATGGTGTGCATTAGAAAAAAACACCCTCCTTTTAACTGTGCACTCAGCCACTATTGTAACACAAATGTTTTAAACCCTGATTTGGGCAGCGAATAAGGTAGAAATTGAGAATAGTAGTCAACTGAGAAACTAGTTTATTTACTGTCATTTTAATAGTGGCAGCACATCATCATAGCCTGTTTCTATCCTAACACAGCTGCTGCACTTATTAGGCAAGCAAGCTGTAATCAGCCACTTAAAGCTGTTGGTACATCACAGTTGTGCCCAATTTATCTGTTTAAATTCATTTTTAACTGAGCTGGCCTCTTTTTCTATCCCCTAAAACATTTCAGATGAGGGCTACAGATACATCAGTGTGGCAACATCACCCAAAATTAATTCAGCAATGAGACAAATGTTTTCTATTTTGAGGGGTTTTTGTTGGTTGGTTTGGTATTTTTCTTTGCAAAGGGAAAACTGAGTATGCTGAGTTCACAAATTACAGTTCTCCAAATCTTTCCCACTCAGATGGGACAGAATTGGTATAGGCATGTGGCCCACTCGAAAATATTTTGAATTTTCTTTGTTTTCATGCTTGCTAGAAACTGAGATGGTCACAGATTATTTTTCCAATTGCAACTGTTAAAAGCATTTGGGCAGTACAGAGAGCTAAACTGATACCATTGCACTGTTAAATCTAGAGATGGGAGCCTGGAGTTATGGTAAACAGGCAAAAGGAAATCTCAGTGTTAAGTGCCCAGTTTGTGGGTTAGCAGGTTCTTCCTTTAGCAGTACTAATACCAATCATACAGCAAATTTAAAACAAGATGGAACAAAACCACAAAAAACCTCAAAAGTTCACTTATTACAAAACAATCAATATGTCCCCGTGCAATAACTACTACATGGTCCTTCTGTGATAGGTTTGGATAGTGTGCTGTCCTGAACACAAAGTCTGCAAAAAATAATGAAACAAATTGAACATCTGTTAATTGTCAGCAAAAGGAGTTTTACTCTATCCCTAGCTCAAAGTTTCATTGTCCAGCTAAGTATCCTGGCAATATCAGAAAGGTTTTATTTGCAGCTACTAGTTTTAGGGGGGCTTTGTTAGTTTTTCAATTAACTTGAACCCTGATTATGCATAGGGACACAACATTAACTATTCCAGCATTCATATGTCAGAGTATTTTTCTCTGCTGTAAATCATAACAAAAACTAATAAATCTTAATAAATATAGTAAATTAGCCAGCTTCTTCAACAAGAATGCTCGTGAGAAAATTTACACTAAAAAGTTTTCTACATACAACCTTTAAACTGATTTAAACATGAAAGCACACTACATATCTGCTGATATGCATTCATTTTTGGGATACTGAGCTCTTCCCATTATTTCATAGACATAAAATTATACAAGAAAAATAAACCAAAAATTCCACACTTTTTTGAGAGAAGAATATAATTGAGGAGAACAATTCCTGAATCTGATAATGCCAGTGCATTATCATTTTCTTACTTTTTTTTCATGCAATATTTTTTTTCCCAGTCTATTTATCACATCATGGATTGGTTGTTTTGTTTTTTTTCCCCTAGTATTCTTTCAGCATTTTTTTGGCCTGCTTCAGTTTCTGTAGAAGCTAGCAGAAAAAAACAAAAAGTGTGAATGAGAACATACTTTCCCAATGCAATTCATCTTGTCGGTTATCGATTCATCAGTTTATTTTTTGTGGGTTTTGTTTTTATTGTTGTTTCAAAAATATGTGACGAGTATTCTTCCAGCTCCCAGTGCCTTAAGGCTTGGAGATACTCAAAAGCCACCTGGATGTGGTTCTGAGCACACAGTTCTTGGCAGCCTCTTCTCTCTCTTGGGCCCAAATCCTAACATTTATGAAAGAGGCCAAAGCAAGGCAGTGATGAAATTTCATCGTAGTGATACAAAGTTTGAGTAGAAGTATCTCAAATGTCTGGATGCTATCATTCCAGGAAATTGAAGATACTAAGAAGAATACTTCCCACTAAAACATTTTCTTAGGAAACACACCCCCCCCCCAAAAAACCCAAACCATAACAAAACTACAACCAAACTGGACCAAGAAAGACTGAGGAAGGAAAACACCCCCCAAAATCCTCAAAGTAGTCCAAAACCCTATATGGAGTATTGGAATACAAAAAATTTACACCTTTGGCTTGAGAACTACCAGTTCCAGCTTTCTAACAACAAAACCAAAATGATGTCAGTAAGACAAATTCATTCTGTTTTTCTTTTGGATCAGAACAATTCATTTCCATGCCATTATCTTCAATCTAGACCAGTGGTCCATCACGCTCAACGTAACTTCTCCTACGTTATGCAAAAACTTGCTGGGTCTAAGTATTTTCATGTTATTTACATGGGTTTTCTGTAGATTAAGAATTCACATATTCTGCTCCTTCATTTTTTTTTTTCATTCTATTTAAAAAGAGGATTATATTTCCCTGAGGACAATAATAACAAGAAGCAGAAAAAAATGACAGCAAGAAATTTTATGTTTGTCTAACTTATACTTAAGACTGAAAGCAGTGAACATGCTAGACAGAAAAAGAAAACAGCCAGTGAGAAAGCAGCCATTTTCATGCACATTCAGTTTTGAGGCTAATGTACTAAAAAAATGAAAAATGGAAACAATAAAAAAAATAACTGCACCAGTGAAAAAACTGCAAACCTTGTCTTTTTGTTTTGTTTGCTAGGTTCTAATGTAGTAAATATCTGTAATGCATTTAAAGAGAACACAAAAGGGAATAGAAGAATAACCCTTAGACACAAGTGAATGATGCACAGTCCAACAAACGATCTAAATTTTAGCAGTTCTATTCAAACACATCCCCTGGAGATCACTTTCAATCTATAAGAAGAGTTTATAGAGGCTGAAAATGTGAAGAGCTTCTTGTGAATTTGATACTGTTGCATATTTGCTTTTATATGTCATTCCTTTAAAAAGCAGAATATAAGAAGTTTCAGCGAGAAACTAATATTTCCAGACTGGTGAAGATGAGGGGGCAAATTAAAACAGAATATGCTGCAATGACATCAAATTAATATTAGCTCACTGAGGAAAAAAGGTAGGATACTGGAGTTTTTATCCTCATTTGTATATGAGACAGATGGGGTCAATATATCTTTAGGCATGACATTTAATAATCTTCAACAAATAGATCAGGCTCTTTTTTATTTGGTTTTTTTTGGGGGGAGGGGGGTTCAGTGTCACATTCCTGCCCTACTTGTACACCAGAAAATGTGTGGGAAGAGAGCAGAGAATTTATGCCAGTACAGCACTGACACACAGCAGCTCCATTTGAGCAACTGCTTCAGGATATGCCTCGAGCAACTTTCATATGTTAAATACCCATAAGAGGGGAAAAGTAATTTTTACAGCCTGAAAAGGTTTACTGGATTCTCAGCTACAGTTGCTCCAAAGACTGACTCAGCAAAGAAGATATCAGGTAGATGTTTTCAGGAGCAGATTAATTTTTCGTGAATTTAGGAATAGCCAAAAAAATCCAGGATGTTTTGGTTTAGAGTGGGAGCCACACAAAAGGTGTGTTATTCCGGGTAAAAAATGCACATAGTGAAAGAGGAACTGAACTTGATCTGTTTCTTACATGGAGATAATATCTAAGGAAATTCCAAATGGGAATAGGCAGCAAATTTAGAATTTACATAAACTAAACTGTGTGTTGAATTAGATTCAAGAACAGCATGTGAAATGTGATACTGAGTGTGATAAATGTAACTGAAGATCCCCAGAAGAAATGAAAGCAAATTATTTTCCTACAGAAAAAAGAAAGCTGTACTTAAAAATTAAATCATATAAGAGTGCTAATGGGTTATCAAATTAATACAGTCCAATCCTCTTAATTGGGATAAATCCATAGATAAGTTGTTGTCTATACTTTAGAGAAGCAATTCTTCAATCAGTTGTGCCACCTTCCAAAAAATAAAAAGAGGAAGAAAAAGAAAATAGTTGTTTACTGCAAAGCTTATTTTTAGACTTCTACATCCCATTCCTTAGAATTGATGTGCCTTATTATTTCAGCTCAGGGTGAAGTATATAGATTACCTTTTACTTTAAGATGCAGGTAATTACATTAACACATTGAAGAACATTTATGTTATGCTGTCCATGATGAAAAAACTTAGGTTGCCATTTTCTTCAATTAAACACATTACTCTTCCCTCAAACTCAATTTCATAATGTACAAAAATAACTCAGGGTCACTCAATAAAGCACCTATGTTGATTTAGTCAGTTCAATAAACCATGTTTATTTCACATTAAAAACTTACAAAAAGTGTTGTAATGGTTGAATCCAGCATTTAAAACCTGCACAGCTGCTCCCCCCATCCCTGGTGGAATGGGGAGAGAACTGGAAGAGTAGAAGTGAGAAAACTCATGGGTTGAGATAAAGGCAGTGTAAGAGGTAAAGTAAAATGTGAGCATGCAAGTAAGGCAAAAGAAGGAGTTCATTCCCCACTCCCCATGGCTGGGCAGGTGTTCAGTCACCCCCAGGACAGCAGGGCTCCAGCACATGCAGCGGTGACTTAGGAAGACAAGCACCATGACTCAAAACTTCCCTTCCTTCCCATTCTTCCTCTGGCTTTATGCACTTAGCATGATGTCACATTGCAGGGAACACCCCTGGGGTCCCCTAGGCTCAGCTGTCCTGGCTGTGTCCCCTCCCAGCTCCTTGTGCCCACCCAGGAGACTCCCTGGTGGGGCAGCGGAGAGGCAGAAAAGGCCTTGGCTCTGTGCAAGCCCTGCTGAGCACTAAGGAGAGCTTCTCTCTGTTATCAACACTCTTTCCAGGCCAAATACAAAACACAGCTCCATTATAGCTGCTGTGAAGGAGAATTAACTCTACCTCAGCCAGCACAGATGTTTATTGAGCTTTTTTGCTATCACAGAGCTACTCAAGTTTTCAAACTCCTCTATGCACACAAATTGTTTTAGCCCTCATTAAAATGCATCTCCTTTTAAGAATGAACAGCCATTTACCAGCATATGGTTAAAAGGATAATTAACATATTTGCTACTATGCTGATTCCATAATGCAAAAATAATGAATTAGAATTATTTTATTTTTTAGAGCATATGCAGTGTGAGGCAGGTAGAACATGGATGCTTTCCATGAGCTATTCAGAGTAACCTGCAGCTAGTAAAAGCACTGAGCCCTCTGCTCTGACCCAGTTTTCTTGCATACAATGCATTGCAACAAAGACTGAAAGGCTGTGATAATATATGTCCAAAAAAGGATTTAAATAAGCAGTTTACTTACTACTGAGGAAAAAGAACCTAGAGTAATAAAAAATAGTCCTACTTACAGCATGACTTCTAACCTTCTCTTGATGGATAAGGCTTTAAAAAATATTCTACCCCAAGAAATTCCACTGGAAAGCCTGTGGTCTGTAGGGAACATCAGTACCTCTTGCTGTAACAAAGTTTTCTTTACATGGTCCTCTTTCCCTCCCACACATCAGCTTATGAAATGTCTGAGGAGTTTGCAGGACGTGACTTGATAATTTATTTGAGCATTACAGCTCTAGGCTGTATAGGAATACATTATATGTATATATCTGTGTATAGGAATACAGTTATGAATGGCACCTANTGTAGGGAACATCAGTACCTCTTGCTGTAACAAAGTTTTCTTTACATGGTCCTCTTTCCCTCCCACACATCAGCTTATGAAATGTCTGAGGAGTTTGCAGGACGTGACTTGATAATTTATTTGAGCATTACAGCTCTAGGCTGTATAGGAATACATTATATGTATATATCTGTGTATAGGAATACAGTTATGAATGGCACCTTTCAGGGAAGAGAAAAAGAAAAAGAAGAAAAAGAAGATGAAGAAAAAGAAGATGAAGAAAAAGAAGATGAAGAAAAAGAAGATGAAGAAAAAGAAGATGAAGAAAAAGAAAAAGAAGAAAAAGAAGATGAAGAAAAAGAAAAAGAAGAAAAAGAAAAAGAAGAAAAAAAGAAGAAAAAGAAGAAAAAGAAAAAGAAAAAAGAAAAAGAAAAAAGAAAAAGAAAAAAGAAAAAGAAGAAAAAAAAAGTTACCCACATCAGATCCAAAAATAACATCATCACAATACAGAACAAAAGTGGACAAACTACACAAAATCCATCCCTAGACCCTTCACTGCAATTACGATGCAAATTCCCCACTGTCATTCTACTCGATAACACGATTTGATACTTGTTTTGCCCAATATTTCTCCCAATTAATATCCTTATCTCAAAATCCTCATGACTGCCCACATTCTCCACTAAAACTGTCATTGTCTGACACACTGGCCAAAGACCAGGCACCCAAGAAAGCCGCTCCCTCATCCTCCCCTGCCACAGCTGGGCAGAAGAGGGAAAAATTTAATGAAGGCTTCATGAGCTGAGATAAGGACCAGGAGAAAACATTCCAAGGGCAAAACAGACTCA
>VZTZ01027000.1:798096-825575 GCA_013400955.1 Drymodes brunneopygia
AAAAAGAAAAAGAAGAAAAAAAGAAGAAAAAAAGAAAAAGAAGAAAAAAAAGAAAAAGAGAAAAAGAGAAAAAGAAAAAACAAGAAAAAAGAAAAAAAGCAAAAAAGAAAAAAAGAAAAAAGAAAAAAAGGTAAGACAGCCTTGATGACACACTATACACACATAATCATGATAGCTTTTTTCCAGCATATGTGATGTATCTTAGTGTGGTCCTGGACTACAGAAGATGTCTTTAATAAAACCCCACTTAAAGAGAAACAGTTTTATCTTGGGCTGCATTACCAAAATTGTAGGCAGCAGGTCTATGAGTGGGATCTCTCCCCTCCTGAGCACTTGTGAGGCCACATCTGAGGTCCTGTGACCAGTCTGGGCTCCCCAGAAGGATGACTGGCATTGGGAGAACCCAGTGGAGTGTCACAAAGACAGCTGGGCTGGGGTAACACTGTCCCAAGAGGAGGCTGACGACAGACTCTTCTCAGAGCTACACAGGAGGCACTGGAGCAGGTCACAGCCAGGCTGTTAGGGAAAATATTTTCACAGTGAAGGAGGTCAAATACTAAAATAGGTACACAGAGAGCCTCGGAAGTTATTACCTTTAAACGTATTCAAAATTTGACTAGATGAGGCCTAAGCACTGATCCTTTGATCAAGTAGTTTCTGGTGATTCTTATGTAACAGATTAATTTCCCTTTGATCCAGCCTTCACAAAGATAAAGTCTGCAATGGCATCTGCATTTAAATTTCTCCCACCTACAGCAACATAATGAAAGCTCTAATCTTGAGGCAGAAAAATTCTTCATTCCCCAAATGTTCTTTTACCATCATCTTTTTATCGCTTCAATGACAAAGATAAAATATGCCCATAGAAAATGTCTGATTTAACTAGATTCTGTCTGTTAACATGGACTTATACAGTCCTTTTTCTTTTTAAGGTGTCCTCAGTTCTATTAGGCTTTGATGTGATTTAGGAATCCAGATTACCTAAAAAATTGAGTGCCAGCGTAGGAGATAATCAGGAAATACTTGGTTCCTGTTGTAGTTTCATCACAGTGAATGAATTTAGCAATCATTGTTCCTAGTTAAAATCTGCTCTGTTAGGATGAAAAAAGAATCTTTAAGCCACCTGTCCTTTGGGTATTCTATGAATTAAATCCAGTAGATACAAAACTTGTGTATGTCTGACTGCTTAATCAAGGGTGTATATAAGGAAGAAAGAAGCCATGAGCATGTATAGGTTTGCACATATTTTAGAAGATTGTGCCTTCAGCATTTTATTAATTACAAATCTGTCTGAAAACCACCCTTAAACACAAGCCAATAAGTACTTTAGTGGTAGACACAAATTTAGAAGAAGTTTAACTATTCTAATTCTTACAGAAATGGGCTGTTTCTTTTGTCTAAACTAGTGAAGAAGATCACACCTTCAGCTAATACCCTTTCAAGATTGATTAACATTCATAGGCACTATAATTTTCTGTGAGGAGAAAGATCTGCATGTTTCTAAACTCATTAAAAAGCACTTGCCAGGGACCTCCTTTTTTACATCCATTTTTTCTCTTCATGAGAAAACTAAGGATGCACATTTGAGGCAAAAGCAGAAGGCACCACCACCATGAGGCTCTCCTCTCCTCTTGGAAACAAATGCCTTTTCAAGCACAACTAACAGGAAAATTATGGTATTGTGTTGGGTGTTGCTTAGTCTACCTCAAAAGCATGAGGTGATAAAATTGTAGTTAATTTGCTAACAAAACAAACCAACTTCCAGAGTTTTTTTCTTCCTGTTGCTGCTGTTTCCTCCAGGAAAAATGATCCCAGCTGTGACTGCTCAGTGGAGAGCTCTTCTGTACCTAAACCTCCCTATCTGGGCTCCCACCCCAAGTGCTTGTTACCAAAGCTGTGACAACACGACCCTAGAAGCTATAAGATCCAACCAGCAGGAAATAAAAGCTGTTTTTCAGATAGCTTACTTTAAAAATCTTAAAAAACTTCCACAGAATATAGCACTTTCACTGCCATGATAATCCAAGAACATTCAGATTCTACAAACACTGAATATTTCTTCGGCAGTAGCTCCTCTGTGTTGCACGTGATTGTTATGCAATCTCAGAAGTTTTTCCAGAATGATGACACTTCAGTTCTAATCTACATAGATTTTCAAAATTCTGCTGCTTTCTCCAAAAGAATAGAAAGGGATCTCATTTAATTGTATATCACATATATTCTGTTTACAATATGGTTTCCAAACATGGACCACTCCCTGGTCATTAGAGTAGCATGTTTGATACTTTTAAATGTGAAGCAACACTATATTTATGCCACATATAGGAAAATAAACAAATATCTATCAAATTACACTATACAAGTATCAGTGTTATATTATCTGATTAAAAACTGGGGGAGGTAAGTACTACATGAAAAACTAAAACTTTCATCTTTAAAGCTCTCTGGAATTTGGAACAAGGTAAGTGGGAAGTCTATTACACACACTTTTGATTTGGAAGAAAGGCAATATTGTGTAGCAGCTCACCTGCCTTATCAATGTGCTTTTTGTGGTAATCAAACTGTTAGACTTTCTGAACACTCAGAAAAAGTATTTTGAATAAACTCAGTCACAAGTTATTAAAATAATTACTTAGCTGTATCTCTATATAGAAGTGACTTTTCCCACCTAGAGTGACAGTAAATTCTAAGCTAAATTATAGCAAAAATGCAGTTTAAACTAAAAAAAAAGGTTTTGAGAGACTAAATCAGTGTACATTATATAAACAAATCAGCTTATAAAAATGTTTTAGTTGAACATTAAACACTATTTGATTTTTGGCATCATGCATTTTCTTCAGTCAGGAAAGCATCCTTATAGCAAGATGAAAAATTTATATTGAATGTTAAAGCATGTGTAAATCTTTAGCACTTTGAATGCTGTACTGCACCTTTCATCCATACAAAGAGTTGTTGACAAGACAGTATGTGAGATTCCACCTCTGAATTTTCATATCACCAAGAGTACATCCATTTCTTTTCACACACAGCATTGTAGCCTGCAAGTCCAGTAAATAAAGCATTATTATGGCTTGCAACAGGATTCGGGGACTGCATGAGCCTTGCAAGGTCTCAGCCTTAGGATTTGTCAGGCCTCATTTGGCTTGACTTGCCTGTGGCTTTTGTTCAAACTTGTTTAGCTGTGATGGCAATTGTTTAATGACCAGGTGAATATTACCTAATTACTTTTAGCTTTATCTTAGCTTTGAGCAATTGTGTTGTATAAAGCCCACTGTTATAGTAATTTTGATACTTATCTGTAATTAACAGATAGTAATAATAAGCAGCCTTCCTGTGCAGAGTTAACTCTGACCCTAGAAAAAATGAGCAAGAGAGATGTGCAGTTAGATAATTATAAAGGCCCTAAAAGTACCAGCACATGATGAAACCAGAAACCCTCAGCCAGGTAAATTCTTCATTGGTCATTATTATTGTTCATTAAAGGAAAGCTGCCTAGGGAGCTGAACAAAACCAGTTGTAGGGATATTAAAGAACATACATCCAACATATGTAAAATACAGCAGGTAGGACAAATTTGCCTTGGTGGAATTGCGGATCAAGAAACGAAAAGCAAAGTATACAGTTCTGGAAAAAAACATAAAGTAGCCCCCAGTATATCCTAGATTTATATCATTTTCATCTTCAACACCATATTCCTCCTGGTGAGGCACTTGGGATGATTTATCGTTATCCTCCCACACTAGGAGGGAGATTGGCAACAAGGATTTTAAGATACAGAAGAAACCTAGGCTGGGTAAGTACATGGAAAATATCAGTTCATTCCCAGAAATGCTACAGGTGTTAAAGGAGTGTCATAATATCTGGCCTAAAAGTAATAACTTCAAGAATTAGCAATTCTTAAATTAATTCTTAAATTAATTAGACTAACTATAGCTGTATACACACACAAAAAAATTTGATGTTTATAGTGTTTCTTTTTTTCCACAGAAATTTTGGAGTCTCTGGTTTGCTACCCCCCACTCTTGAAGTTTAGTCTGAGAAGCAATAGCTCAGTCAGGAATTACTGCAAGCATTCAACCACAGACTGTTGATTTCTTCTGTGTACAATTCACCATGCCCTGAGACCCAGATCATGGATATTGCTGATTTAGTCCTCCACACAAAATGTACTGCAACTCATTAATCATTTGAATCCAATTGTTTGAATATCACTAGATCTATACCATGTGACTTTTTAGCTCAAAAAGCCCAGAAAACAGGAAATAAATATGCAAAAGGGCCTTTTCCAAAGAATGAACATAGAGGAATAATAAATAAAAACATATTAATAAGAATGTCACACAAGAAGAAACAAAGCAAATTCCAGTATTTGGTTTGACAATATCAACTACTGAAAGAAGTAACAAAAAAAGAAAGTCCTCCTCTATGAAGGAAAAAGTCAGTAGGATTTTTATAACAGTTAAAGACTATACATTGAGGCAATCAAAAAGTCCACAATGAAATTACAACAAAGAAATGTTGAGTGTTGTGAGCTCATGAGAGTAAATGTTCACTCTGACAACGAGCAGTAAGTGCATTTTCTCTAAAAATGTTACAAAACAGGGAGGGGGGAGAAGGATGTCTATTTTAATCTTTTTACACAAAATTATAATCAAGCTGTTAACTTGTTATAATCAAGCTTGTTTTTAACAGTATCCTGTTAAGGATCTTTATTTTGGAGCATACTTAAAATCCTCAACTGAGAGGAATAACATGAAAATCTATATTCAGTTGGAAATAACTGATTTCTAAATTTCTGATTTCTGTAGGTTACACCTTAATACCTACTACACTACAGGTATCTTAATGAGGTAACTTTCTGAATTGTTCTTCTATGCTGCAATCAAGAGACACTAGAATTTATTTAAAAACTTCTCTGTAGTTCTCAAATTTTAGAACAAAGGTAAAGTTCTAAACTAAGAACAGCAAGTAATTTTGAAGAAACTTTATTAAGGCAAAACGAACCCCAAAGATTAGTTTAAACTCCAGAAAGCATGTGCTATAATTTGTTTTATAACTGCACAGTAATTTTGAGGTATCTCTAAATATGAATTGTTGATATAACACCTATGCTAAAAGAACTCATTGCCTTAGTTTTTTCTTTCATTACTTATTTATTATCACAGATAGCTAGATTTAAGCAAGTTGTAAAGCCATGAGGGTGATGCATTCTGTTATTACCTTCAAGCCCTATATGCTGTCTATAATTTACAATCCTGCTGGCAGTGTGATGGATCCCTGACAGATTTCTTGGATAAAATGGGCAAGTCCTTTCACCTGTGTGTGCCATGCAATGCATTTTCACCTTCATGGCCTTCTTCTATGGATCATTCCCCTCTCTCCTGCTTCAAACATTCCTATTTCTCCAACATCTACCAGTAAGATAAGAGCATATGGTGTCAGTCTGACAGGTGCTGAGAAGTTCTCTGATATTTAAATGAATTCATCACCAGTTAGACAAAGCAAAACCTGCACCTGATACAGTCTGGAGTTAACAAAGTGACAGGAAAGCTGTGAAAGAGAATCAGTTTGTTGCTACTTTCTTCTTGAATGAAATTATAAAGACTGGATTTATTTACTGCCCTTTTTTTTTTTTTTAATTATAAAAATGTTCACTTTTCCATTACCTGACAAAGACCACAGAAGGCCCAAAACAAAGAAAGGATAAAAAAATCTTGAATGCTGGTGGTAGTTTCCTACAAATGCTGTAACATTCCAAGATAGAAAGATAAGCACAGCCTATATGTAAAGCAGTATTTTGAGGGAGCTACCTCAGGAATTTTGTTTCCAACAGATTTTGGAAACCCAAGTGAAAGAGGCCAGCAACTGCTGAAGCAGAACCTGTGCTTGCTGGAAACAGAGAGTCCAGCAATATCTGAACAATGCACTGCCATGCTAGATGGGAATTTGAACACTCAAGAAGGAGAAAGGTGCAGAAAGTTTATAAGGTCATTGCTACATGATTGCTGTAAACTACAAGAGGCTGAATACCACTGATGCAAGACACAAAGGTTACAAACAGCTGGCCCAAGGCTAAAAATGAAAAAGTAATGGCTCAAAGGCTAAGCTGGTGCTGGACAATAGGTTACTACGGTAAATCAAAAGCAGGTCTCTCTAGAAAAGGGAAGGGGAGCGCTAATGAAACAAATGTGAAGCCTGAGGACTAAGTATGAAATACAGACTGATTCAGATTTTTATGGTGAAATGATTTACTGGTGGAGGAACATATTTTGCTGAACATACTTCTGTTTAAAACTGATGTAAATGATTCCAGAACCAAGCCCCCAGGGCAAACAGATAACACATCTTGAAAGAGCTGGTGGGTTACAAAATATGCAAGTCTTGTCTCAAAAGAGCTGAGTAAAAATAAGAAATTTTCCCTAAGGGGGAGTTTCATAGTTTTTCCAGTAACCTTAAACATTGATAACAGTAAGCTGAACAGTACCAGAGAAATGATGAAGTTATTAATTCCTTGCAATGCATTAGCCTGATTAAAATGATGACTTAGGCATGAATTCTCCATCCTGGCAGGCTGCTTTTGAAGCGGAGGTCAAAAGAGTTGGGCAAGAGATACATAAAGGATGAATTTGTCTTAATTGGAAGCATCAGCAAGCATTGCCATGTGTGGGGAAGAAAAAAAAAAGAAAAAGCCTATTGAGGCTGTTCTGTTTCCAGCCCTACTATTGTGGATTCATGGTTGTATGGCTACTGGAAGTCACTGACTGTTTTATTCACATATAAATTCCACTTGGAAAATATAATCATATTTTAGAGTATTTAAGAACAAAAGGAACCACAAGTCTGGATGCTGTAAGCGCATAAGATTAGTCCAGTTACTCCTATATAAAAAGTTTAACATTTAAAGCTATGCTGAAGAATTTACTATGTACTTAGAGAAGTTAATACATGTGTAAGGGTAGTATAGTATACTATGAGTAGATAAGAGTTTATTACATGTAACAGAGTTAAAAAGAGGTATTTTATGAGCTTGCCCTTAGAAAAATTGCAATCCTTTCTCTCCTTGGGATCCATACATAGGAAAGTGCCGCTGATGAAAACAAATACATGACTACATTTAATGTAAGTACTCTGTTTGAACTCAAATTAAGCCTTCTCCCAAATCATTGGGTGTTACAATATTCTAAGTAGCCTTAGATTGTCATGCAATTAGGATTCTGATTGAAAACACGTGATTAGGCACAAAGTACCTTTATCAGTAACTCTGGAATTCATTGTTTCCTAGAGGCTCTGATATATCCCGTGTCATGACAGATTGTCAAGGTTCCCTGCATCAGCTGAACTGTGGAAATTGCATGTGATGTCTTCGACTGAGGCAAGCACAAGGTGCTACATTTTAGCTTAAGCCTCTTTCCATCAAAATCTGTACCAAGTCACACAGAAATATCCATAAGATCGTCAACAGTTGGTCATTAAATATAATAGGCCATTGTGGAAAAATATCCAAAAGAACAGTTTGTGTCAACTGCATCAGGCTGCTGTACACTGAGGCTTTTAGGATGGTGAAACAAAACCAGGTTATTGTTGCGCAGTCCATGCTGCATCAGCCAGGCTGTCAAAACAAGAATAAAGGTGCTGTAACCTTATGCTCAAGGCAGGGAGATGCTACAGCTCTATAGGTGTTGGCTGCTCCAATCACCATCTCCTGACCAAATTTTTCAGTTTTGCCTCCTTGTAACTTGCCCCAGACAAGGCTTCTCATGGCTCTCACCATTTAGATGTTTTCTACAGCACCACAGGAGAGTTGACCTTGAACACAGGCAGCCTAATCTACAGGAGTAGGGAGAAGACAAGGCAGATCCAGGTATTGAACTCAAGACCTTGATGCAAACTCTCCTCACAATTTATCTGGACAGCTGGCATGGTGTCTTTCCTGATTGCTGGTACATCAGCATCACAGCTTGAATGCTTTTAGCTTAAACACCCCTAATTCTGATGCAAATTTATGTTGCTGTAGGTGATATCCTCCACCTCTACATAATCTCTACATCAGATGGTTTGGAAAGAAATCCAAAAGTAATTTCTGCCTGCATGGGGAAAATAATGCTCCATCTGTCAAAGATTTCTTCTACTATTCTTTATAGGTGATTCACATGGACAAGTGGGATTTCTTTCCTTATTTTGAATATGTAACTTAATATTGGGATTACAGAAAAACGAGCTTCAAAACCCAGATGGTCTCAGAACAGAATTACCAGAGACACACATAGCATGATGTGAAAACGAAATAAATTGCTGAAGAAATTTTCATGTGTCAGCTGTGAGCTAGTAACTGACCTTGTAAATGCTGAGCCAATTTCAAAACACAGAAAGCAGATAAGGATAAGCCAGTAAAGGCAGAACATGAACAAAACTTCCCAGCTCCCAAAATCCAGTATAGTAATGTATATTCATGCTAGAACTTGACCATTATCTGACCTACACTACATTATTCATAGAAATTTCCTCAGGACACACACTTCCACTGTGTTAGAACATTAGCACTGTGACGCCTCTCCTCTTTTTTCTTCCACCTAACATCTGTGTAATCACAGGTTCTCAGCTCACAAAGGCATCCTGGCAGTCAGCAACTGGAAAGTACTGAGGCATCCTAGCTAGGTTATTAGAGTTGTACTGCACGGATTGTGGCATCCAGTTGCAGAATAAGCCAGATTCCCGAGCCCCCTCCAGTTGCTTTCCACTGCTTTGGTAATGGAAAGCAGCCGTAAACCCACTTTAGCTGAACATTTAAAGCTGGGTCTGTGGTTATTTTGCTCTGTCTGAGAAGCACAAAGCAGCTGGAGCCCACTAACAAATCTGGATTTCTATTTATGTATTCTGGTAGTGAGGGATTAATTTTCAGACCATATGCAATTGCTTACTGGTGAGAAAGGGTTTTATACTTTCCACATAGATATTATGCAATATAACATTTTAAGAGGGTGTATTAGTACAAGCTGTGAGTGATTCAAATCAGACACACGCAGTGTTATAAAGTCAAACACTTTCCTTTTCTAATTTAAAATTGTTTTCTCATAAAATAAATAATATTTTACCCTTGAAGGGTTTTCTTCCTCTCATTTGTGTAAAGACCAGATGGGTCTCACAGGTCATTCACAGCTATGAGAGAAACAACAACAAAAAAAATCCCTTTTCAGAGGTGAGATCTTACATTCTTTACTGGAAAACAAATTATTTGCTTGGATGAAAAGCTTTTGTATTCCAGTGTAATTGCTAATATCTGTGGGGTGTCCTGCAAAATGAGATGCTTTGTATCAAAGAGTTGTAACTTATCCCTGTGCATAAAATCTAAATAAATAAATTGGAGCAGACCTTAAGGTATCACGCAGGGAGGAGATACAAGGAATACAGCTGTGAAATCAGTGGAAAACCTCAAGTGATAACAAGTGGACAAGCTAAAATTATTTCACAGTGGGACTGGAGTCATCTGGCTTTATGGGTTTGTTGGTGGTGTGAAGGAAGATGGAGGGAGTTCTTTTGTCTGGACACTGTATTTGATAAAGACTCCTAAACCACCTGCTGTTGCAGTAAAAATAGCTGCTAATGGAAGAGTCAGTCAAGGATGGATTATTTTTCTCAGGCTATAGGAGCTATTTTTCTTGATTAGTGTTCCAAAATTTAAAATCTGACAAGTTCTTTTACATACATCAGAAGAGATTGTGAGTGAAAAAACTGCAATCTCATCAAGAACATCCGAAATGAAACATTTGAGGAAGGGATAAATACCTCCCCCCTCCAAGTCTGGAGAAACCATGGTGAAAACATGACTAAAAAAGTTCATTTAGAAATCGACAGAACTGATGTGGATATTCTTTCAGGAATATTAACAAACCTCAGAGTTTTGGCTGTGCGAACTAGCTAATGAGTTATTTTAGCAGAATATGTAAAGCATGTGATCAATCAAGTTACTAATTCATGAATAGCACAGAAAAATGTCCTTTTTTAATGAGCCTCTGCTGTCACTGGCCAGTGCTTCTACCTGTGCAAAACACAGCCTCTTTGGAGAATGAAGGTGCAGGAGAACAGTGTCAGTAGCACAAGACATGGGAACAGCTCTCCGTGTTACAAGATTTATTTCATCAGCCCTGACACAGACCCGTGTAACACAGACTTCTGCAGATCAGAGAGACCAGGGCAGCAGAAATCTGATGCTCAGGATCACAGCACACAAGCTCTACATCTATTTTGGAATTATATGAATGGTGCCACGGAAGTATCCACTTCAGCCTACCTGCTACAAAGGAAACCTCTCAGCTCACTCTACATTCCAGATAAGTACATTCATCTGAGGAATATCACATGTGGTGGGATTCTCAGAGATGTGTCATAAGAAAATGTAAGAGAGAAGTGTAAGAGAGAAAATTGCTTCCTAAAAATAAGGATCAGTCAATACAAGGAGACATGAGGAAAGACAAAGACAGGCTGAGCTTCAAGATTAGGACCTGCAGCAATAATAGTGAAAAGTTTAATGTGACAGATATTGGACAGATGAGAAAGAAGGCAGAAATTACCTTTTGAATGTAGAAAAAGAGAAATGAATTTCACAAGAATTTTGACAAAGCTGAGGAGGCAGGAAAAAAGGAGATGATTTAACTTCAAGAACATGCATAGAGCAATGCATATGATTCTTCAGGGATTCAAAATTCATGGTGGTCGGCAGAGACTTTGTCTTTTCTTTCTACTTTCATGGAATTTCCAGTGACTAGTGCATGTGAAGCTTAGGCTAGTGATGCCAAGCATGAATCCTGCATTTCAGGAAGCTTATTTAAACTCATTACCACTCCTACCAGAGGAAAACACCTTCCATAACTGGGGTAGAAGTACAGACTAATATTTGGTAAAAATGTTCTCAGAAACTTCGTATCTACTTACAAAGTGCTTTCAACACAATGCCACTGTACAGGTTTCAAAATAGTCTGGATAGTCACATGATTACTACTAAATTGATCTTTTTTTTTTAACCAAAGTGAAATACATGTTTCCTAAAAAGTCTGCTCAAGTATATTTTATTCTTTTAAGTCTAAAAAATAATTCCTAATTTAGATATAAAAATTACGCTGATCTTGACTGAGAGATTGCACCAGTTTGGTATTCAAAATACTCAACATGACTGCATAAGCCAACATGCCATGGTTAATCTAGTGAAGGTTTATATTCAAGAGACAAGCAGGTATCTGTTCCTTTACAGCATATTGAAGAGATCACTTTTAATATTTAAAATCACAATCTTTGCTACTTGCTGAATTTGAGAAACTACAGGATGGAGCAAAGATGACTTTATCAATTTCCTCCCATGTGCATTTTGTCCCTCTAATTCCCTCAAAATGCCACTACTATAATACACCTTGGTTGCTGCAGTAATACCTGTATAAAACTTTTCTCTTAGATTTTACTCAACGTTTTCCAGGAGAAACTAGCTGTCTGTGGATTAGATCCAAAGCCCATTGATGTCAGAAAGTCTTCTGTGAGTTTTGCCTCAGGATGTAAGTGCATGGAAAAGCTCATGACAGTCTCTGCCAAGAGTAATTTGAAAGAAAGATTAATATTTGTAGGCTGGCAGCAACAACCGAGAACCAGGAGTTTGACCTCCTGCTATTGAACCTCACTCAGACTTGTCTGTGTGGAACCTGTAACCCTGTGGTTAAAATTATACCACACCTTTTGGAAGCTTTCCAACTCTCTTGTAAAGTTTGCACAATATAGTGCGTGACGTCACTTGAAAAATTATTCCAAAAGCTAAGTGCCCTTGTTGCTAATTGCTTAAAAGAAAAAAAAAAAAAAATACAAGTTGCACCATATTTTCCATTTCAATTTGTCTAGCTTCAGTAGTGGAAATTAATCTGGCAGTAAAAAAGGGCTCAGTAAAGAGACCTTTACTGTCAAAAACATTCCTCCTGTGTAGGTACTTGTAGAAGATGATCAAATTACATTTTAGTTGTCTCTACAATAAGTTAAATGGATTGCAGCAGAAAGAGGATGTCCTTGTTACAGAAGGCAGAATGAAAGCATTTTGCACAAATAATTTGTGCCAGAACAGCTGGAAGGCTTATCAGCTTATCCTTATCTCTCAAAATAGCACACGAGCTCCTCTGAACCAAGCCAGGGTCACGTGCAGTCACACAAGAGGGAATACTAACAGCAATTGTAATTTTTTTAAGTTAAGTGGCTATCGCTAACAAGGAGTAAAACCACAGAAACCAAAGGTATTGAAGTTTTACACTTTGCCTGTATTCAACGCTAAAAAAAGAATATTCATGCACACACATGTATGTGTAAATTTGTATAAATATCTGTATAAATGTACACAAATATGCATATGCACATGTATACCTAGATATAAAAAAGAGTTTCCATTACTAAGATCAAAAGCAAAGCAGGTAGAAAAATATCCTGTGTGTCAACATTTCAACACTGAAGAGATTTTTCAACAAATGAAAGCAAGAGTCCTTTCAATATAATATTCTGTATCATTAATATCTTCCTTGGTTCTATAATGGTATTAATGCCCATTGAAGTAGCAATTGCAAAACAATGTGTCATAGTGTTCACAGTTTTAGGAGCAGATTATTTTTTTAAAGAAGCACTTTTAGCACCATTGCAACACTAAGGACATTTTTGTCTCAACATCCAACTCTGTTTAAAGTAATGCATGCATTGCATGACAAAGAAAAAAATATTTTGGAGCTAAAAGCATGATTGTGAGCTTTGATTCTTGGTGACAAAGTGGGTTTTAATAAGAGGCAAATCGTCACTCTCATTTTGCCAGTCAAACATTCATTTCAACACATTTATATTCCAAGAATAAGCAGAGTAGAATAATCTAGCTATAAACATTATTTTTATTTTGGTGTTATGAAAAAAAAAATCTAATTGTCTTTTTAACACCAATGATGACAGCAGCTATGCTGATAATTAACATAATTCTTATGTTTTATTTATGTTAATATAAATATACCATAATAAACACTTAAAACCAAAATAATTATAATCTAAGCCTATTTGTGCATTCTACTAATAATCCAAGAAAAAAAAAAAGTATTTTGAAAGAAAACAAGCCATTTAATCATGAACAGCTAAACAGGGTGTCTTGTAGTAATTTACCTAATTATGAAGGTATAGCATAGTATTAATTACTTAATTAAAGAATCTAAAATGAATTAAAGTTTAGTACCCGAATGTTCTTTTCAGAGTGTTTTATAAATTGTGATAAATGAAATCCAGTTTACCACTCTAACATGTCTGTTTGGGGAGTTTTTTCTGTTTCTTTGGAGGGCGTGTGTGTGTTCATTTTTATTTTGTGTCAAGTAAACATGACGGAATATCACAAAACTTTTGCTGGAGTACTGCCCAAATAGGCTTTTCCCTTCCTGACAAACAGAAAAACCCTAGAAGGAAGAGTACATCATATACTTAAAGGGGCACTGTGCACTAAAAATCCATCTTAATCAATTATACAAAGCTTTAAAAATGGGCTCAAAAAAACAAATGTGTAAATTTGCTGTAGTAGCAAAGAAAAGATATATTTCCCTTTTAAAGCTTGCTGGTTTTTCCTGTTGACTTTAAATTTAAATGGTCAAAGTAATTGAAATGGCACTTCCATATAAGCCAGATACCAAACTGTTGAATCTACAGGCACCAACAAATTTAGTGAACCGTTTAGAAGAAATATTTTAAAATATTTAGTCTAAATACTTACATGAGTCTAAATACTCACTACCTTACTGTCTTCATATTTTAGACACAAAGCAACTGACCAACTGTTCATTGTTCTGTTTTACTAGACCATTGCAATTCTTGAGCTGTTGTAACACGAGTCATTGCAAATATAAATATTTCAAAATGAGTATGCTGTGAAAGTGCTTTTAGAACACATGGACTCATGAACTTGCAATTCATTAGTCAACATACAAGGAGGGTACTATGAATTTAGTCACAGTTGAAATATTTTCTCCAAGATTACATGTGGTATTGAATTTTTCTTTAAAGGAGAACAGCTTGTTTGAGAAAGGCAAGAGTTCGCCTTAGTATTCAGGGCAGGGAAGATTGTTTTTATTACTTACTATTTCCCTCCTTTCCCATCACCTCTTGTTACAAATGAGAGTTTTGGGCACCTCCATTACAGACACATGAAATCATCTAGGTTTTACAGTCTGAATATAATCCTAATATATAGGAAGATCACTATCACCTTAGCTCACAGTTTGCTCAGGGTGAAATACAGCTTTGGGCAAAAATCCCAGAGACAGCTAAATCATCAGGTAACTTCTATCTGAAACCACTCTGTGGACATAATTACACATTTAAATCGTATCAGCTTTGTGCAGAGATGATGCATAGGGGCTGCTCAAGAGATGTACCACATAGTTGCACCACTCTGATCAGGTTCCACGTCCCATGGCTTGTTTTCAGTGTCACTAAGCTTGGCCCAAGGCAAGATGAGCAAATTGTGAGTTTTTGGTCTGTCTTTGCACTGAATCAAGACATGCTTCATTAGCAAACACTACAGATTTGGCTAACTACCTGAAGGAAAGAAATCCAGACTGTGAGAAGAGCTGGCAGATTGACTGTCAGCTGTTTGGAAAACAGTCTCCCTTCTTCCTGGTATTTGTGTTACCTTAGTCTAACAACTTCATCAACAACTCCCTCTCTCTTTACAGAGGTGTGAACTTGGGGGAAAAAAATACCTCTGTAGTAAGTTGTGCTTCTGCATAGAGTTTACTTTAATACATCCCCAAATTTCCCTGCTTTTGGATACTGGTTCTTAGACTCCTGTTGATATAAAAATTCACAGACAGCTGACAAAACTTCTTTACTACACTAAATTTCAAAAAATAGTTCACATTAAGTTTGATACTAAGGACATGTGTCTGTGAGGTATCATCAATCACAACTTCCATGCACCACCGAGATATTATTATGCATTGTGGGGGATGTATTCTCTCCAAAAAAGCATACCCATATGTTCAAAGGAATCATTTAGAGAAAAAAACATACATTGACTCTAATTACCTTTTAAGTTGTGGTTCGTATCCCTGCCAGAGCCACTTTGTCACACAGCCTAAAAAGGTTATCAGAGAGAAAAGCATTAAAATCCTGAACATTTTTCTAGAACAGCGTTTTGAACTCTCGACAGATGTCACTAATGTACCTGATTTACAGTACATGCACTTTTACATTTTGTCATTTATATTGACTTTCCATTTGACACTCTCTAATGGATAATTAAGGTCAACTAAAGCATAATCAATTAGTCTGCATTAATTGCATTAGTCTGGTGGCCAGAACTACATTTTTCTTGTGATTTCCGACATATCCATGTACTGTACATCTTTCTGCTTTCTCCAGGGTCCCCCTCAAGCATGTTGCTTCCAAAGTAATTATAATGAGTTAGAATGTCTTTGTTCAATGATATTCCTGCAAATTATTCTCCAGGAGCAATTTGTAACAGAAGGCAAATTTTGCCTTAAAATACTCCATGCTTCTATCAAAAATACCATTTTCTCTTTTAGTGGCATATTGACAGTAATGCTATAAAAGGGACCTTGACAATCAGAGTGGCAGGTAAGAAGGCAGACTGAAAACTTCCACCTCAGAAAATGCTCCTTAAGAGGGTAAGGGGGAAAAAAAAAAAAAAAAAAAAAATAAAAACGCCAAATTGCTTCTCCCTGCTGTGAAAAAGCTTGCAGGAAGGAAAAGCTTGTTTACAATGCACCTCTTTTTCTCTTCTGTGCACTGTTTTCTCTCTTCCCTACCTACCCAGAGTAACCTACTCCTAAGTGTCTTGTCCCTGGCATTCCTATTAACTTTGGAAACACCTCAAATTTGTCTTTGAGCCTTACGAGAATCACAAATAAGTTTCATCCGATCCTAAGAAAACAAGCTCCTAATCTGAAGTCTTCACAGAATAATGAAAGCCTTTTTAGCCCAAATCCTGAGTCTTCTAAAAATACAAGAGAAAACCATGCAAACATCTGACATGCAGCTGCCTTATTTTTTCCTGGAGATACAGTTTGGGATGCTTGCCCTGCTGGCAGGTTCTATATATTCTGATCATTCTCTCATAATGGTGATAGACCTCTTATTTTTGAAAGGTGATGTCCAGGGAGAGGTTCCTTGTTGTTTGTGCCCAGTGACAAGACCCGAGAGAATGGCTTGAAGCTGAGTCAGGGGAGGTTCAGGTTGGATATCAGGAAAAGGTTCTTCATGCAGAAGGTGGTTGGGCACAGGAACAGGTTCCCCAGGGAAGTGATTGCAGCACCAAGCCTGACAGAGCTCAAGAAGTGAGCACATGGTGTGATTCTTGGAGGGCCAAGAGCTGGACCTCAGTGATCCTTGTTGGGTCCCTCCCAACTTAGGATATTCTATAATTCTATGACTCCAGCCATCCTGTCCTTTGGGTTCCTGGACAAGTCTCCTATATGAAGAAGATCTTTGAAGAGAAATATGAAGTTTACCTGCTTTCAGCAACAAGGAATCTCTTTCTGGATGTCACCATCCAAAAATTGCAGGGAACAGCCTTGCAGTGACATTAGGCAGCTTCTGAGTCCCCTTGAAGGCACCACACTGGACTGCAGCCTGAGCACAGAGGTTCAGAAATCATGGGTGTAGCAATACCAGAGCAATCCCTGCCAGTGATATCTCAGCCTTTTTGGCACTGTCATTTGTCATATGTCTTCTGCCCCACTGCCCAGTAAGACCAGAGATTCCTTAGCCCTTCTTTTGCTGCCAGTTTCCAGGAATGTCTTCCTTTTAATGGTGCTCCCTTTTAACTCAGTAAAGCAGGATTGACTTGTGCAGACAGCAGTAACAACTTGGGAATGACCAGCAGTCACTTTCCTAAAAATCTCACTCTACAAGTGCAGAAATAGCACAGTAACTTGAGACCTCTCAAAGCAAAACAGGCTACTAATGGCCGCTGAAAGCTTGTCACTCAGAGGCAGCCTAAGACTCTAGTTTAAGGTCTTCATAAAAGTACAACAATTATTTAGGTTTCTGCCATGGAAACTTATAGTGCCAGGAGACTCATGGCAAGTGTCATGAAGCTAATGAAAATTTTCCTTGGAAAGGAATTTGTTTGACCATTTCGTGACCTGGGTCAGAGCATTTCGGATTTTGCCAGCCATGGCAGAGGTTTCATGAATATCCACATCAGATCCCCATCCAATATGACTTCTGACACTGTGCTTGAGCATTCTGGGGAGCCCAGTGCAGTGACATCTGTCACAGCAATTCTCTCTGCAGGTTTATCCCTTCCTGCCACTCCTGTATCTTCCATGCTGTATCAAAATGTGTTCACATATGAAAGTGCCTAAAGCCAGCATGTTTAAATATAAAAGACATCAGGAGAAAGGCAATATGAAAGCTACTTTGTTTGAGGTGATGTGTTTTGTGTCCTGCTTGTTGCATGTCCCATTGGCAGAGAACTCTTGGGCCAGCAGCACCCTGTGAGGGCAGAGCATGGCAGAGTCTCTGCAGGTTATCCTTCATCATTTTGGACATTCTGCTTCTTACCCATTTCAAAGTAATACCTTCTAATGAAAGAGGGAGGAAGTCAATTCGCAATTATTCAGCCCCCTAAACCAGACACATAAAGAGCCTAAAATGCCAGACTTTACTGAATGTGCAGTCCCATCTGACACATCCATCACCTTAACAACTCAAAATTAAGAACAGGTGTCCTATTCACAGAAAGATAATATACAAATTCACAGGACATCTACAAACCTCACGAAGAAGAAGAGGTTGTGGGAATGATCTTTTCATATTGAGGAAAAGAAGGATTTTAATTATTTAGCTTGATTTTGTCACTATAGCAACGATGACTGTTCCAGGTTTTCTGCTACTGTTGAGCTTCTTATTTTGACATCCAAGATTGCCATGGATTGACCTTGGCTGGATATCAGTAGCCCATCAAGCTGTTCTATCATTCCCCTCCTCAGCAGGAGGCAGCAGGGGGTGGGATAAGATGAAAAAAAAACCCTTGCGGGTCAAAATAGAGACAGCTTAATAAAGCAAAAACCAGGCCACACAGAGAAGCAAAGGAAAACAAAATATTTTTCCTCTATTTCCTGTCAGCAGCTGATGTCCAGCCAGTTCCTAGGCTTCAATACACATAATGGCTGCTCCAGAAGACAAACATCTTAAGATCCAATGTCCCTCCTCACTCCATTTCTCCTAGCTTTTATTGCCAAGCTGATGCCATATGGTGTGGACTATCCTTTGGTGAGTTTGGATTAGCTGTCCTGCCTAGGTCCCCTCCCAAGACATTGACTACTCCCAGCCTAGCTGTGAGGAGTAAAGGTAGGAGAGGGTGATAGTGCTGTGCCAGCACTGCTCAGCAGCAGCCAAAACACTGGTGTGTCACCAACACCTTCCTAAATACCAATAAAAGCACAGCAGTGAGTGCTGCTATGGAGACAACTGAATGAGCACTGCTGTGGAGAAGATTAAGTCCATCTCAGCCAGACCCAACACAAATATAGATGCACAATGCCCGTGTCCACATCCTTTGGGCCAAACAAGAAAAGGTAGGCAATAGACTGGTCAGTGCTGCTTTCCAGGAAAGCAAATTCAGCTGAAGGAAAGAGACAGAGGCACCTAAAGGATAAAAGAAATACAGAAATACATCCGTGGCTGATGGAAGACTGACACATCTGACAGAGTGTTATGTATTGTTGTTACACAACATGAAAACCAGAATGACAGCCCAGTCATGCACTTAGAACAGTTCTGCCAACAGTGGTTTCCCTCTTCCATAAGCCTTTTGTGGGCCCTTTATTTTCCTTGTCACATTGTAGGAACAGGTAATTCACAGCTGTGCCCACCTTTCCTCTGCACCAGCTTGCTGACCCACTGCAAAAAGCTGATTAAGGATTCCTCAAATACCATTCTATACCAGAAGGAAAAATTCCTGGATGAGCCAACCAGCCAAAGCATTGAGAAAGACAAATTTTGCCATCACAAGGCAGAAAGAAAACAAAGGTGACACGTCTGGCCATGGGCTGTGAATATGCAGAATCATTCTGCTCTTAGTAGGGCCTAGCAGAAAGTTTTTGAACCTTTCACAGTGTAAACCACCAACATGCTCCTCTTCCTCACTGTTAGGGATGCCCATATGGCTGCAAAGTCCCTCCCTAGCAGAAGGGAAGAAAGGAAAAGAAAAAGGAAGTGCAGCAATATTAATGTTCAGAGTCCCTAGGACAAAAAGTTGCTGTTTGAGGTTCCTGTTTAGACCATTTTGCAAATGTCTGCTCTGAAAACATGAGGGTTTTGCCAGTTTTCACGTTAGGCCTATAAATATTTACATCTATAACTTTTAGGCCTGTTATCTGCAAGTTCACAACAGGGTTTAAGTTTACACTGTTCGGCAGTTTAGAGCTGTGAGTGCTTAGGCAAAGCTTTTTCCAGGTCATTGCATAGAAAAAAAGGTGACAAGTAAATATAAAAAAACTTTCCACCTGCTTTTGCAGCATTCAGTAAAACTGTTGTTACTCCAGAGCTGTTATTCAAGTTAATGCATGGAATATGCTTTTAAAAGCAACCAGAAATTATGAAAAGAAAGAATTCCTTAATAAAGAGAACTACATTTACTTAATATACCAAGAAGGTAAGAAAATCTTGTGTCTGATTTGCACAAAAATTACTGCTGTTATGAAACACTAAAACAGCAAATAGCATTACTTGACAAATCAAAAGTCATTTAATAAATTCACTGGTGATTACCTTAGGGACAAGCTAGAACTGCTGCTTAATGGTTCATTTCTAAGAAATTGGTCAAGGAAATGAAGTTGCAATGCATGCCATCTGTATTAAGGCTCCTGAAAACACTAAAAGGAAGAAGCCACACAGCAATGTATTCAAGGCTGCAGGCTGAAACTTTTTTACCCCTGAGAAATAAAGCTATATTTAAGAAATATCAGACCACATCAGTTTGCACTGGGTAGAAAGTTCAAAAGAACACAGGAAAATTTGCTGCATTCTTTCATAGTGCTGGATTAGAACACGAATGTCAGATCTAAGCCTCTTATTTTAAAGGAGGATGAATGAGGAATTCTAAGGAATTACTTGCCCATATCTTGAATCAAGCCAATCATTTTGTAATCCATCTGCCAGATTTTTTGATTAAAGCAACATGAAAAAATTTCTGAGATACACATCACATGGCAACAAGCTAAAACCACAGCCAATGAAGCACAAAAAAAAGTTTTTGAAGTATTCACATGTACATTTTTAAAATATAGAGTTTTTGTTGCATCCCCCTTCAAAAAATATAAAACATTAACCCTTTGTTGAAATGTATATAAATTCTCCAGATTTCTCTGAATTGTTTTTTGGCCTCTTCTGAAGCTTGCAAGAATTTTTTTTTAGTATGTTGGACCAAAAATATTTGATTGCTGAGAAGAGCAGAAGTGGCAGCCAAACAGAGAAGGATTTATAATCCAGGAAAAAGGTTGGACCAGCTGATCCTGTGTGGTCCCTTTCAGCCTGACCCATTCTGTATGATTCTGTGATTGCTAGGCAAATCAATTTGATTAATTCCTTTATTCAAAATGAAGGGCTTAATTCAACAACAAGCAAAACAATACTGAACATGTAGTTGCATTCATGTTCTTTTACATTATTGCCTTTCCTAATGCTTATGCATTGGTGCAAGAAAGAGGGAAAGTGTGCAAGAAAAGGCTGATACCATTCCTTTACTCCTAAAAGGCTTGACTGGGACCTAAAAAGACAGGCTTCTGGATTGGTTTTTTAACTAAAGTAAATAGTAGTATGATCTTTTTTTCCTTAGTTTAGAGAAGTCTTTAAACTTCGAACAGCCTTTCTTCAGGAAATAAACACTCTAAAAGCAACTACTCATTTTCAAAATACTGTTCATACACAGATTTTGTATTCTTTCTGTTACAGGAGTCAAATTCTGTGGCAAGATTTTATTTTCAGTGATGGTGCCATGCTGAAACACCCCAGGTGGGCAGGATACCACACTTTGGTGCACCAAGGATTGAAGAGGGAACGTGGCACACACATTCCCAAAGAAGAGCATATGAGAGTTATCAGAGTGCCCCTTTGAATTACACCACCTATTTTGAGGGATTTAGAGTTTTGGAGGGAATGTTGGAGAGATTTCTGCAGAAAGCTGTTTTTTTGCAGAAAAACACATCACTCCTTTGAGGTGGGGCTGCTGTGCAAGGGTTATTTTTATTTTTTTTCTTGTCCTATTAAATATTATATCCCTCTTCAGTAATGCAACTGGTGAATAGGGGGACATGGTCCACACCAGCACTAGTTACAGAGATTTAGATGTGACAAGACTGCTCAAGCAGTGTCACAGAGGTGTGGAGCAAACTGCTAAAGCTGTCAACCCACAGTGGCTGGCGAGCAGCAGCAAAGGCATGGCATGTTATCCTGCACTCATAATACAGATTTAACCCGAGGAGCTTTGCAACCCCACTCCCATTAGAGAGGACAGTCTTTTGTTCTCAGAGCTGTGCAGAAAACATCATTATAACTGAGTGCTCACAAACAGGAACCCGAGTTACTCACCTTGAGACCTTGTCAGAAATCAGAGGACAAAAGATGAAGCTCAGTATTCGCCAAACGGTGAAAGATAAAATGTTGATCTTAGGCTTTAAAATGTACTCTGTTTGAAAATAGGACAGAGAAAAAGCTTTTAAAACCTTGTCTCTCAAGAAAGCATGTCTCATTCGTTCATTTCCAAAGGGATTGCCTTCAAAATGTAAGACACCTTTGATAGAGCTTGTTCTCATTTACTGAAAACAAATGAAAGAGGAAGCAATGAGGGAGAGGGACAGAGATGCCCTACATTACATACAACCAATATTCTTTGCTAGCACAAGTTTAACTGAAAAATACTTTGTTTTCATGTTTTTTTCCCCCCAAGAGACTGTTGATATGGAATGAGTAGCAACTAAAGATGTGTCAGCAACCAACAACCTGCAACTTGAAGATCTTCAGAGAATATTGGCAATGAACAGATAGTAACTCTGTTCTCTGTGTGTGTGTGTGCCTGTACTTATCTTCCCCACTCCTGCTTAAGAATCTGTATCATGTTCTTGAAGTTATCTACACAGGAAATCATCTTAAGCATGAGAAAACTGACAGAAAAATATCAGTGTGGAATTGCAGAACAATTACCAAGAAAGTGCCCATTCAGTTGGTTTCCTGCCGTCCTGGTTATCCACTTACAGCACCAGAGAAAAGCAGAATAATTTCTTAAATTCTTCTGCTTTCATATAGAATCACAAAAATGTTAAGGTCAGAAAAGACCTTTAAAATCAAGCCCAACTTTTAATCCAGCACCACCGCCCTGTTCACCATTAAATCATGCCCTCAAGTGCCACATCCACACTTAATATCTGTCTGAAAATGGCAGATTTCCTATTGATGGCATAGTTTTTGTCCTATTATTGCAGTTTATTTTTCTTGTCATGTAACGGAACGTTATACTGAAGTTAACTTAGCACTACTCACATCACTTAGTTTCATTTCTGCACCTTAAAAGGTGATATTCCTCTTTAAGAGAAGAACAGTCCAGGATCCTGTCAAATCCTGCCTGATCTTATTTTTCTTCACAGCTTTCCAAAACCTGATGCACACAAAAATTCAGAGAATCAAAGGTTTAGAAAAATCCCAAGACAAAGACTTGGGAATGGAACAGTACAGCTGCTATGTTTGTGTGCATTTTCTTTCTCTCTCTTACAGCAACAAAAATGTCAGAGGAAAAAAATAACTAACCAACAAAAGGACAAGCTGGGCTGGAAGAAGATAAGCGTGTTAGGACAGGCTATGGGACCCAGGGAAGAAGCACAGGAGTGAGGGATCAGCCCCCTCACCTGCATTCTGGTCAAAGGAAGGCTATCATAACTCAGAAGACTGAGGAAGAACGGGTAGGTCCACCCTATTATAAAAGCCAACATTTAAGAGGAGACAGAGTAAAAGTCCAGTATTTCAAAATGGATGAGTAAATGTAGAGCAGTATTTCCCAGATACCTCAGTCTTTGAGCATATGCTAAGAATGTGCCATCTTGCTGACTTAACAACTGAATGCGACCATTCCAGAGCAAACAGGTTCTGTTTACTTCTGTGTATTTGTTAATAACTAAAAAGATGAGACTACCCTTACCCTGCAAGTTTTTTCTTCCAATTTCTACTATTTCACCTTTATGATAAAGATTATTCTCCTAAATACGAGAAAAGACTCAATAAATATCCTTTAGAAACTACATAAATAGAAGGCTGGTTAGGAACAGCATAAATCATCTTAAAGCAGAAAAGACAGAGAGATTACAAAAATCAAGAAAAAAAAGAAGTGCAGAACTGGAAGGCATTCAACTCAGAATTCAGACTTCTCAGGAACCCATATTTTAACAATGTCATTACAATCAAATCACTGCATAATCACAGAAGGAAATGTTTCCAAGCAAGTTTCCCTCATACTGTTCCCAGAAGACCTGTCCTAAACATGCAAGAATAAAGGCAAGAAGCAGGAAATGTTTTAATTAGGCTATTACTCTATTAACTTAACCCATCTGGGAAATACTCGCAGTATCTTATTCAGTGTAAATTGTCATTCTTTAATTGCTTTACCTAATAAAGGGCTGTCCTCAGTGGCCAGCCTTTCACAGCTGCCTTACAACCTGTTGTGGGCACCCTTTCAGGCATGTCCTCCAAGCTCCAGCTTTGGTTCTGACTTCCTCAGAGCATCTCTAAAGCACTCATTAATATGTCACAAACATGAACCAACTTCCCAGCATCATACTGAATCCCTGAGCTGCTGTGGAGGAAAGTCAGGAAGAGCTGGATTAATGGCAGAAATAAGAAGAATGATTGTCCAAGTTCACCATAAGGGAAAGTGTTTTGCCAGGTGCTGTTTCACCAAAAGGGTGGCTGTCAGAGAGAGCAGAAAAAACCAAAGTGATCTGACTCTCAAACACCTGGTGGCCAGAGTGACTAGGAACCCTGAATACAGCAATACAATGTTCTTACAAACCTGCTAATTACTAAACATGTGCCATTCATCAGTTCAAACAGTTGCAAAACTATTATTTGCCTGCAAAAGTGGTTTGCTTCTTGTCCTCAGCAATATGCACACAGACAGAATAATAGAAACGAAACAAGGAAGAGAGAAGCACAAAACAAGTCATGGGATGTGTGTGTGTCCTTAGTTACATATATTTAGTATGGAGAGGCTTAAAAAGCAAGCCATAAACATTTCACTACACAGGCAGCAGTCATCAGTATTCTCCCAGGAGCTACTGCAGAGAAAGAGCTCGAATTCCCTCAAGCAGTTGACAGCACAGTAGTACATATGCAAAGTCTTCAGAGCCATAAGCCTTGCTTGAAAGTTAAGAGCATACACTGCATCTCAAGACAGTTTGCCAGCTTTATTGGAAAAAAATCAATGCATGCCTGTTAAGAGCCTGTGTATGGATCTGCCTGTCTCACAAAAGGCTGAATGGCATCGAGTTAACAAACCTTATCAGGCCTTTTCCTAAATCCATGATATGTTTTTACATGCAGCAGTATTAATGCAGCTTTTAAATTAAGGAGTGCTGTGGCTTAATACAGAACTGCAGTGAAGGTATCTGTTGTTTTGTAATCAACTACCTGTGATCTCCAAGATCTAAGGAGAATTGCAGTGGAAGAGTTAAAGGTTTAATCCAACTGTGAGGCTTTGATCTGCTAAAAAGACTTTTTAGAGCTGAATCTGGAAAGAATCAGGATTTCAGTCTGCTCTTCTTTGTTCAACCTTGTTCTGTTGCCTAATGAAACCTGCACATGCTAGACTTGTGGTGGGTTTGACTGAAAAACCTTTATTTTACCAAACATTTCTAATGTATTATCTTGCATAGAGGCCTGCTATATAAAACATTACCATGTAACAAAGCTTGTCATCTTCAGTACTCTAAGATTTCTTTCTTAATATGATTACTTATAGTAAAAACATGAAAGATGACAGATAAAAGAAAGAATTAACAGTAATATTTCAGTCAGCTTGTTTATCCCCTCTCTACTTTGGCAGAACTGGCTTTTTAAAGTGTTTCCCTTGAGAAGTCACCAATATACCATCAATCAAATTTCTAAAACAAATATCCTGTGTGTTACAATCACTTTCAGTATGCTGGGTTGACTTTTTTTCCCCTGCCCACAAAATGGAGCTTCTTAAAGAAAAATTGAGCATAGACTCTCAAATGATCTAGGAATACCTGATATGCTTATATTCAAGCTACAGTCAAGCTACAGTTAAAGCTCTTGATTTCCAGATTTGAAACACTCTTTTCACACAAAAAATCCCCCCAAGAAACCAAATGCAAAACACAATAAAAACCACCAAAAAACCAACCAAACAAAAACCCTCACCAAACAGGATTATCACATACCGGTGACATTAGAATGCTTCTGAAGAAATGGTATTTAGAAGGTTGTCTGGTTTGCTAAAATATTCTGACCCTTAAAACTGTAAGGCTGTGTTTAAATAGATGTAAAGAAATAGCAAGTGTCCTAGCTGCTACTCAAAGGCTCCAAATCATCACCCACTATCAACATCCATTCCCTGAAAAATTCAACCAAGAATGATTTCTTGACATTCATCGCCTAGATGGTTTTGTGCTCAGGATGCAAGGCCGATAGATTTCCAAACAGCCAAAGAGAGGCTCAGAAGAATTATTTCATGGAGGTAAACTCTCATGTGAACAAAGCTTATGCATGAGAGTAAGGCAATACAGAAGAGAGAAAAGTGCAGCTTCTTCAGTTGGAGGAGGAGGGAAATTTTTAAACAATATTCAAAACAAGGCAGATCACTGAGAGGAAAATGGATCAGAAAACAACAACAGAACAATGCCAGGACTGAACCCTGTTGCTAAAACTGTTGAATTTTTAAGTTCTCTATAATAACCTTTAGAAACATGCCTTTGGTTTTGAGCAGAATTGTGACACCCTACAAGGGGGAATTAGTCAGCCTGAAGGCATATTCCATCAGACAAATACCTACCACAACAGCATAACTAGATAGTCACATAATACATAATTTCCTTTCCTCAGTGGACACTAATTGTTAGCTTCAAACTTCCTCTAATGGCTGCAGTGCTGTCCCTGACTCTCTCCCTTCCCAAACAAATCAACCCATGGCATCAGCTGCTTAGAAAAATATCCTTTGTACTTCCTGTTCTTCCACAGCTTTCCTTGTGCCTTTATTATTCCCTTCCATTTTCATCTCTCTCCTCCCCTGCCAAGTTATCAGACTAATACTCTTCTTAGATCTAAGGTATCTGTCCAGACATTGAACTTTAGTTAATATTAGCAACACATTCTCACATTCTATTTGTACTTCAGTGTTGTCTTGTATAGAACAGTTGCTAAGTCTCTAAATTAAAAAAATTTAAAAAAAAAGAAAAAATAGGAAGCTAAAAGGTAATAAAGAGTTAGGAAAGGATCATCATTAGCATTATACCTATAGATAAATAGCAGGAGAAGAAGCAGGAAAAATCTGAAGTGACAGAATATTATTTCAATGAAGGAATAAGAATAAGCTGCTCTTAAAATAGTACAGAACCACCTGGAAACATTTCAGCAGTCTTTTTAAGCTTCAAGTAATGGCAGAGATCAGAGGACACAGACTGAGACAATCCTACAGGAAAAGCACAAAAGCAAGACTATGAACCGTGAAAAAACAGAGTTAGAAATCTAGTGTCTCATCATTTTACTGGCTTAATTCTGTAACCTGTTTACAAGCACAGAATCACGGAATGGGTCAGGTTGCCCTTCTATTCTCACTCCCCAGTAAAATATATATACATGAATAATTATTTCAGCATCCCAGACAGATCCTATACATTGCAGCTTAAATTATTGAAAGAGTATAAAAATGTTATTGCTTGATTAAAACAAATTTTAATTGCATTAAATGTAAATCCATGGCTCTGAGCTTTGGCAGGAAAGAAGGGGAAAAAATAAGAGGGGAAAAAAGCCCTGTTGATTGAAATTCCTCAGCAATAGCTCAGAGCTTTCTACAGCAAGAAGTTACTGCAGGAAATCACTGCAGAAATCATTCAGCCCTTGTAGATTGTGGAACAAGCCATGCAGCACAAGCTGTCAGAGGAACAGCAGGGAGCAACTTCCAATCATCCTCATTCCCTGGAACCCTCAGTGGAGACTGAAGGGACCTGGAGGGTTACACTACAAACCCTAAATGATACTTTGAATGGTTAAAGCCTGTCTTTTCACACACTAGTTTCCTGACAGGAAGAAAGATATAGAGAAATTAAGTAAGTCTGTTTTGGGGTGGTCCTATGTTGGTGAACCTAACTTGAGATATCTCAGTGTCAAGAAAGCTCACAGGTTTCATTTCATCCTAGAACCCCAACTGCTCCAGCATTACCAAAATGGAAATGAGAAGTACCAGCACT
>VZTZ01027000.1:834351-852589 GCA_013400955.1 Drymodes brunneopygia
AGTCAAATTGGAATGCCAGGTGCAGCAAGTCTGACAGAGTCAGATTTTAATGTGCTGTGAGCAGCCATAGCTTTAAGCTCCTTTGACCCTTTTTGATTTGAAGTTTCTTTTACTGCAGCTATTATATCATCTGGGCTGGAAAACGCTCTGGTGTGGGCAGTGGGCAGAATACTGATGATGTAATTCATGATTATGTAGATGGAGATTGTAATTGCTGACTTTTAAAAACAGCAGTAGCTAATTCCCCCATGACCTCTTTGAGCCAGTGGAAGCTGCTGAAGGAGGTATCTTCATAGTTAGAGTAATTAGGAAGCTTGGGGATATGACTCGCTCTGGAGGGTTATCTTAATTTTATATTCTGCTATTTGTACTGCAAATTTTAATGCAACTAATAATTCCTTTTTTCACGCATCGTGATGCATCAGCTACAAGATTGGTATGAGGAGAAAGAGAGGTGGTGAAAAAACAAAGACAGTGGACTGGGAAGCACAGATCTCCAGTATCCAGTGAGATTAAACCTTCCCCTTTTACAATTCAGACAGAGTTTCAGTGAGTCACATCCACAGTGCCCAGCCTGGCATCAAACCACATCAATAAATAAATAAAATTAGTTGAGAAAATATTGTATTTGACAGTGCTCTCTACAAGCCACGAGCTAAGAGTACTCTGCAATGAGGAAAGGAAAGCAGTCGCTGGTAAAAATGTAATAACATTGAATAAAAGTCCCATCTTCAGGAACAGAAGACATGAATTATTCTACTTCTCTTTCAAGAGGCATTTTCTACTATGATTTAGCTTCAGTTTCATTGTTAGCTCTGTAGTAGATTCATCCTCAGTTTGGTGTATACAGAAAATTCTTACAACAATCTTAATTTTCTTGCAACCAACCTTGTTTTTAAGTGAGGAAAAAGAGCTCCAATGTCTCAGCATGGGAGTCTCTGCCATTAACTATGGAAATTGAGGAAGAGTGTAATATCTCAGTACCTAACAGAGATTACAGACCAGGCTGTTCAGATACAAAGACCTGGAATTTGTCACTGACATGATCATCTCTGCTTTATGGTCAAAGTACTCCAGTCCTGAGGTGCCACAGGCTTTCTATTCCCACAGATTAACACCCAAAATTATTTCTGTACGATACCATAGGATAAGTATGGGAAAAGAAAAGTTTGCCTTTCTCTTGTATAGGTCTTAAGTAGCAAATTATCTTTCTTTTCCTCCTTACCCTCCCTGTCTATTCTTGAAACAAATCTATTTAGAAGTTTCATCTTCTGAAATTGAAGTGAGAACTCTGTGAGAGCAGTAAGGAATCCACAGGGTGATCACTATATATAGTAATTTATAACACAAAATCCTTAAAAGGCTTTATTTTTCCTTCCTTAGTTATTGCCTAAAGTAGACATCCAGGAATCACTCAAGAGCACAATGTTCCCAGAAGTTAAAAATTTCACATAATCACTTCAACTTGAAGTAGTTAAGACAGAGAAAATGCCAGCTAGCCTAGTAGAAAACTTGAAGTTTCTGACATTTTTGGATTTTTGCTGTGTGTATGCATGTGTGGTTTTGTTTGGTTTTGGTTTTTTTTTCCTATTGGTGTTGTTGGGGTTTTTTTTGTTTTTTTTCTGTATCTGCCCAGATCTGAAGTAGCTACAATATTGGATATAGCCAAGATACAAATGGAAGCACTTTTAATGTACTGGATCTCCCATGTATCACAATGATTTTTACCTTTGGTCTCATACATTAGATAATGTGAATACACCACATGAGTGTAGATGAGAATCTGTATCCATGATCAATGACAGAAAACTCAGATTGAAAAAAAAAAATACTGCCATAATGATGTCGAGTGAATCAGGAGTTTCATAAAAGTTTTCAAACAATAAAATACATCCAAAGCAACAAACCCTAAGGCACAAAGTAGAGTTTTGTGATGCTAGCCTGTTTCTTATAGGGGCCTAAACAAACGAAAGTGTTAAGGTTGTCTCCAGAGAATCACACTGAAGCTTCAATGGTGACAAAAGCAAAACACACTGCTCACATTTTTAATTTCCCATAAATACAGCTGTCTAGAATTAAGTCAGAAATCTCAGTGCACATAAATCTACCCATCATATTATTTGTTGCATTGTTGTCCCTGATAATACCTCAAGATCTTCCTTCAGAGTACAGTGAAAAATACTTGAGAATACTGCAGATGTTTTTACTACAGTCTTCCTTATGCTCTCACACCATCAGCACAAAACTCCATTTCCCCAGCAAAGAAAGAGGAACAAAATAAACCACCCACAAAATTTTAATTAGAACAGTTTCCTTCAGAAAGGGAAGTCACACTATGGCACACTATCTACCATCAGTCAACACTCAGTTGTTCATCTAACATTAGCTGATTATGTTATTTCTAGCTAACAGAGACAGCTACAAGAACTAAAAGTAACCAATCATTTTCTGTCTTCTTGTGTACACTGTGCATAACCACACAAAAAAAACAACCACCCACAAAAAAAAAAAAACAACAACCCAAACCAAACCAAACAAAAAAACCCCACAACAAATGAAACAGCAACTTTTGTCACAGAAGATGTCTGTAATAAAACGAATATTTAACAAGTTGATGTCAAGGCAAACCAGCACCCAGTGCTCTCTTCCTGCTTACACAGCCCAAAATCTCATCACACTATGCAAATACATTAAAGAGTCTCAATCTTCTTTGAGTAAATCCACACAATCTCACTGTACCTAAGCATGGTAAGATGGTGGTGGTGGCACGTTCTGCCAACAGACAGGAAAATCAGGGTCATGAATCATATCCAGGACTGCCCAAGACACAACTCAGAAAAGGCAGGAAATGAAAGCAGCATGGCCTGTAACACATCCATGAGCCATCCAGGGGACAGGATGGAGACCTGAGAAAAGACTACTCACAGTGTAGGTGTGGAGTCCATGCAGTCAGCAAGTCAGGGCAGCAGATACAACAGAGGGAACTGCTTGGAGGGAGGTTGGGCTCCCAAACCTATGAGCAAGCCACGGGTGCAGGTGTCACAGGTGGGGCTGGGAGGAACAACTGAGGCTCACTGATGTCTTTAAGCCTCGAGAATTGATCAGCTGCCTCATCAGCCTGGAGAGCAGGCAGCTGGGAGACCCTCCAGCAGTCTCCCAGTACCTGAAGGGGACCTACAAGGAAGCCAAAAAGGGTTTTTTTACAAGGGCATATAGTGACAGGATAAGGGGAAATGGTTTTAAGCTGAAAGAGGGAAGGTCTAACTTAAACATTAGGGAGAAATTCTTCACTGTGAAGGTGGTGAGGCACTGGAACAGGCTGCTCAAGAGAAATGGGCAGAAGGCCTCCATGGATGCAGGGAGGTGCACAGGCAGTGAAAGAAGGGACAGGCTACCCAGGAGCATTGCAGGCACATTATCTGAGTTTGAATGGACAGGGTCAGGCAAACCAGAGCTCAGGTGGAGTTGGGACAGAGGGACATGAAGGGCAACAAGAGTGGTTCTGGCAACAAAAAGAAGGCTGAGAAAAGCACAGATTGATCATAGGTTCATAGACTATTAAGTGTTGGAAGGGATATTAAAGACCATTTATTTCCAACCCTCCTCTGTGGGCAGGGACTCCTTCCACTGGACCAGGTTGCTCAAAGCCCCATCCAACCTGACCTGTTCTGAAAGTGCAACCCTGCTGCCAGAAGCCATCCATTCCCATCTTCCTCACCTGCCCACAGAGTTCCCTCTGGGTCAGGGCCTCAGATGTCCCCAGATAGCTTTGAGCAGTCTCAAAGAGCTTTCAGCAGAGTTTCTAGAACCCCTGGCAAAAAAAAAAAAAAAAAAAAAAAAAAAAAAAAAAAATCTGTAGCAGCAGCCCATTGGAAAAAAGAAATGTGGGTCCTTCCATGAGCTGCCGACACAAGCTGCCAGTCAGAGCTGGTGGAAGCAAAAGCCTCCAGAAGCCACGCCTCATCTGCAGCAGGAGGCTGCCAGAAGTTCCCCCACAAAAGATGATCCCTGCAGAAGAAACATATGGAAGAAATTTCCTGAAGAAGAAGCCTGGAAACTGCTGTGACAACTGTTATATCTCTACTGTCTGATTCCCCTAGCTGCACTTGAGAGCAGGCACAGTGAGAACTAGTTGTTAGCACATGGGTGTTGTGAATTAATTTAAAGATGAAGAGTTTTCTCAGAGCCAGCCCACAGTCAAGTCTTGTGTGTTGGAAAGGGAAGATTTTCTTAAGGATTCTGTGGGTTTCTCACAACCCAGAGAGCTGTTCAGGGAATGCTGACAACTGGAAACAAAACTGGAAACAAAAGATGCAGACAAAGCCATGGGTGGTTTCTGTGCCTGTCACAATCAGACCACAGAATCCCTGAAACTTCTTGCAAGACTGGCAAGACCTTCTACCAGTCCCACTGCTAGAAAGTCCTTGGGAGAGATTATGGCAATGTCCACAAGGCAATCCTGTCAGATTTTCAACTGCCTGTAGCAACTAGCTCTGGCATCGATTAAACATCCAGGTCGTGACAATACATAGAAATAAACTGCATATGGAAACAGCCACTGGCAATGTTTATATTAGTGAGTAGGGCTGCACAAGTAAAACAGTCCTGAGGAACAAAACAACTGTGCTGACAATCAGACATCAAAATTTCTTGTGCTTCAAGAGCTTTTACTTCAGTTCCATTCGGGTTTTGTGAACTGCATGCTATTGGCAGCTACAGCACACTGGGTTTATTCCTGGAGTGCATCTGCTCCCATGATTTCAGCTGAAAAAGACCCACTTCATGCTTTCATACTCTGGGAGACTGTTCCATGACATGAACTTTCGACAGCAGAGAGGAGATTTGCTTCAAAAAATTCAAACTCAAATGCCCATATAGTTTCTCTCGTATTTTTAAGAAATGCAAAAGATTTTTCTGCTCTCAACACATCTAACTCTACGACCTTTTAATTGCTTGGACTCCTTGGATGATAATATTGGCCTGTTACAGATATTATGTACTTTTCAGAGAAATTCCTTGTCCTTCCCAGGCTGGCTTCAGACACTGAGGGTAATGCTGTTATGGTTTGTTAGCTCAACTCTATCTGAGCTGAAGCAGCCTGGTTACCTGTGTGACCTTGGAGCAAAAAACCCAGACATCCGTGCAGGAGAGTGCTGAATGTGGCATACAAAATGTGTTCTGGCTAACACTGAGCTGGCCATCAATCATTCATTGAAATTGTCCCAAAAATTAATGCCAGGAAACATTTGCACCCTAAGCATGTCATGCCAATGACAAATCAGATCTTTCAGGGTTCAGTGCCATCACAACTCTTAGCATGTGTAAAGTTCTGAAACTAAAACATGTGGTTTGCAGCTCAGCTCCTTTTACATTTCCAGCCACTGAGCAGATCAGTGACCATATCAGAGAGATGGGCTTGGATGGAAACTGGGAGGTCTGCTTTGGAATCCAGAGAAATGCCAGATATAATACTGTGTATTTTTCAATGCTGGTGAGCTTTCCTCTCAGAAAATTAGACTCTCCACTCAATCCCCTTAATAAAGAACAAGCATCTAACAACTGTATTCTACCAGTAAGAACTCTCTCTGAGAGTTCACAAGAAATTATCAAATTATATATTGCTTATATACAACTCTAGATATCTCTTAGCTAAAATTAATCAAAGAAAATACATGTAATAATTAAAATTGATAGGGTTTGTAATATACTACATTTACCTGTAACTATGAACAACTTTTCAAATTTACTGCAGGCTGTGGGTTACTTAACTATATATTTGTCAGCTGAAAGCATTTTTAAACCATTTTAGAACATTTCCATTTTGAAATGCTGATTATTTTAACTCTTCAGAAGAATCAGTGAGCAAATAATTTATATCAGACTTTCACCACCACACAAGTTCCTGTCAAATCTGTTTTAAGGATTTGGATTATGCTGTATGGATTTCTCTTTCCTTTGTCACCCAAATTTATTGAGATGGTAAACAGGTACTCTGTGTTGTTAAAATGCTCCTGCTATGGAAATAACTTGTATTTTCAATCCTTGAGCAGTACTCAGATACTATAATGACACATGAAATATAAATATTGCATACACAAATGACAGATGCCAGAGCTTGGTGTGTCTTTTCTCTGGAAGGCCTGTTAGAGCATTTCTTTCTAGTTAAAATATCACTATAGCCACTGGCCTTGTCAAATCAGTCTTTTAAAAGCACTACCAGAAAGGCCTTGAATTACTGGAATAATGTCATTCAAACACTGTAGACATTCTAAATCTTGTTTCTCATCTGCCCCACAGAAAACTTTAACTGTAACAACTAGCAGCTAATAAAATGCTATATTTTTAGATTCTTGTACAGTCTAGCAGTCTGCAGTTTAGATAATATGATGGAGAGTGACAAACACTGACCAGACAGTAAAAAACACTCTTGCTGTTGCGTGAACAGAAGTGTCTAGAGGAAAACTGAACACCCTTTTAAATATTAACACCAACGAAGGAGTTTCAACTATTTCCCAGCATTTCTCCAGCTGTTTGTGGGTTTTTTTCTGTTGTTTCAAATCTCACATTTTGTTTTTATTTTCCTCTTGACACTGCACCATGATATTGCCTCTTTGAAAACTGCAGACAAAGTGAGACAAATGTCTTGAACGTGGAAATACCAAGGGAATAGTTTATCAAGAGGCTATGGGCAGGTGTAGCTCCCAGGACTTTCTGCCTCCTCTCTTGTGGGAGATCTGTTAATAATGTGCATAACAAGTAAAGAAAATCAGACACAAAGGACTACAACTGTCCGGACACGTTTGAGAAAAACACTGGGAGAGAAAGTCAAAACAGCACTTGTGAATCAGCAGGTTGCTGTTTACCAGGAACAAATAGATTATTTTCTGGAAAGTGCAATATCTTTCTGTGCTGCCCTAAAATAAAAAAAGAAATATTATAAATTTATTGTAAACAGTAAAGAAGGACATCTATTTTTGTATTTCTTTTTATCAGTTATTAAAGATAGTTCCCCCTTCCCCCTTTTTAATTTCATTGGCAGGAGATTGGTTTTCCTTTCTTCTGTTGGACAGAAAATGTTAGAACTCATGAATAAATTTGTTTTGTTTTTGTTTTACACCTTAATTACATTCAAAAGATTTTCTATGCTTTTTTTTGTATACATGGCAAGTTTAAGAATATTGCTGATAATGTAATCAAATGTAATCAAATATGTAGTTATTATCTGTAAGATAATGAATGAGGAAGAATGTGTTACTATGTTTTTAATCATTGTGGAATCCAGATGATAACATTAACCAAAGGAGCCTAGCTCAAGGGTTTTCTAATAACATCTGAACTCTAATATCAATTTACACTATCAATTTAACTTAGCTTTCTGTGACTCATACAGTTTGGAAGAAATTAGTTTCTTTTTGAGAAATTTGGAGTTGCAAAAATAAAAGTTTTAAAACATTTTCCTTCCTGAACCATAGACCTCAAATAAAATTTGATAGCAGTAAAACAGAAAGTTACTTTGTGCCAATATGCATGCATCGATTTCAACTCATTAAGATGGAGAATTGTTATTTTGTACTATTGATTTTTAGGTTCTCTTTCATAATTTTTATTGGTCTGACACAGCCTTATTCTTCACACTATTTAGTTTCCAAAAAGACCTCTATTCTGGGTTCTGGTACAAGACAACTTGCCCTTTAATCATCAGTCTTCTTGTGATACTGATAGTGAGATAGAAAAGAAGAAATATTAAATCTGACCCATACATACAACTCAGAAAAATTATCATGTTTTTCAGAGCTCAGATGATGTCTGGGAAAATTTTTTCTCCTGAACTAATTTTCTTGCCACCCCCTTATTATTTCCTCCCATTCATGACTGTAAAATATCCCTGAGAAGACTATAAGTTTACTGGTAGTTGTTACCATTGTCAACATTTTCATCATCAAATGCTCAACAGATTTTAAGTTTCTTTTAATTTAAATGAGGAACAGAGGTAAGATACAGAGTCCTGGTGTCAGTCATTCAACTTCAATCTCCATCACGTATTTGATAACTTTTATGCTTCCCAATTTTATTTAACTCAGGAATCAAAACTGTGACTGACAGTATAAAAGACCAAAACTATTCCCCAAAAAGTAGGCAATTAGATTTATCCCTGCTGCCAAGAGAGGATCCCGAGAGACAGTGTGGAAGAAATATGAGTCAAGATATGAGCCATGAAACTACTGCACTGGTTTAAATACAGTCTTGACTTGAAAGCAGCCTGTAAAGAATTATTGAATTAGCTATGTATGAATCAGTAATACACAAGGAATAGAGAAATTTAGGGTAGTCAGTCACTTTAGCTATTTTGGTTGATTTTGGTTTTGTCTTCTCAGAGGAAAACGTCTTTTACATGTGAGGTGCACAATACACCTGGTGAGCAGTGGGGTGGGGACACTGGCCTTGTGAAGAGAAACAAGGGGAACATAAGAAGGGGAATGGGGGAGAAGGCTGAGAAACACGAAGATAATGATAAATTATGTGATATAGGGGAAACAAAGGATAAAAATGTGCTGTTAAAGACTAAGGAGAATGTGGCAAGGCACAATGAAACAATAACCTCAACCTGAAAACATATAGTCTGGCATTTGGAGTCATGCTCCAATGTTTTTGAACTCAGGTCCACTGAGGCCAGCTTGGAATTCCTCAGAGAGGAAGAAGGCTTTCCCACTCTTTGCCCTCAAGCAATTCTTTGCTTTCTCTAAGATTGACAGGATGGATAATGGTATTGTTAATTTTTCAAGTATGCATTAATGCCATTGACTTAACTTGTCTGTTTTGAAGAGCTATTAGAGCTCCTTTGTGCTGTAGGTTGTATTGTGGGCTGTCATTGCAGCACGGGCACATCCTGCACAGCACTCTGCCTCCCTCACCCCGCTGCTTTCTGGCTGTCAACTTTATTGTAAAACATCAACAGAGAAGATGCGCGCCGTATTTTAGTCTTCGCAAACAGACCTCATTGTGTTAGGCTGCAAAATAATTACATGACACTCTCTGCCTTCCAAATTCAGGATTATCTGGCCTGTGCCTATGGCACTAATGCTACATCTGCTGGTGATATGCATGACAGCAAGAGCAGGGGCTGATTTGCAGTCTCAGGAGCTATCAAAACTAGCAGCACTGAAAACACAATAATTATATTAATTGGGCAATGTCTCCACAGTACAAGCTTTAGCTCTGCCTTAGCATTTAATAACTTCTCTCATATATTGGTTATGTCAAATGTGAAGAGAAGTCAGAAAGAACTCCTTAGTGTTTTGGCTTCACAGTGGGTACACTAAGAAACAATTTGAGCCGGTCAAAATCTTTTTAATGGAGTATTTTCTTGTCAGAAGACATATTTCCACCAAAGCAAAAATATTCTGCAAGAATGTAGTAATTCTGACAGATTTAAATCAGGGAAAAAAAGTGAAGCATTAAGATTTCTGCTTTAATATGGTTTTATTTCAAGAACATATCCTTTATGGAAATTAAAAAATAGATTAATAATAATATCAGATCTATTGAAATGAAATATTTGGATTGAACTAGCATTAGCTTTTCAAAGAATCATAGGGAAACAAGTTCAAAAGTCACAGAACTTTTCTTTCCACTGACTTTCAATTTCTGGCATTTTCCTGTAAATATGAGGTAAAAAAAAAAATACCTCATTCTACTACTCAGAAATGGATAAACAGGCGGGTAAAGGACTTTTGCAACAGTTTTCTCCAGAGAAGTGAAGAAGTTTATAAGCTGATGCTTCTACTAAACACTTCCTAGAACTCGGAGTAGATGCTACAGTGATATAAATCAGAGAAGCCCACTGTGACCACAGCAGGAAGAATTTGATGCAATCAATCATCGTGAACGCTCAGGCTTTTCAGGTGCACTTGATGGTGGGCACTTGCAGCATGTTTTATAAAGCTAGCATTTAAAGAACTTACCACGGCAGCTCAGTTTGCTGTTCTACTCTGTGGTGGGAATTTCTGGGAAGTCACTCAATCACCCTCTGTCTAGTATCATTCTGTAAAACTGAAATAATCTTTTCCAACTCTCATTCATTCTAGAATGAGACCTAACTCTTGCAGTATACCAATGCTGGTAGACCATGTAGAGCGAATTGGAAGAAGAAGCAAGAACATGTATTAAGCATTTAAGAGTGGAAAATATCATCTAGACTATAAGCAAGAATAAAGAAGTAATTTCTTCTTTTAGAATTAGGTACTGAACTTGCACACTGAGATTACATTTCTCAAGTTGCTAACCAGAAAACTCTTCATAATTTAGAATTCAATATATAATCTATTATCTCTTCTATTACTCAGACTTTTGGACACTAGAAAACCTCCTATCTCCACATCTCTTCAGTAAGTTTGTTTTTTAGTATTTTCTTTTTAAGTCTACAAATTAAAACAGTGATGGTACAGATGCTGTGTTTCAAACCCAAGCCTCCTTCACACAGCCTTTTTTGAAAAACACTGCTTTTTATGTACAATGAGAGCTAGTCCATGAACACTTGAGGATTGCAAAGGGAAAGCTTTTACAGAGAAGAATAAATTAGACTTTGATTGAAACCTGTAAGGGAAAACACGTTTACATACTCAATGGCTAACATTCCTCTGTACTGAAGGATGTCTTTGTACAGAGCAAGGGTGACAAACCCTTCAATGGCACACCAGAGAAGTGTTAGAAATACAGGTACTGATTTTCAATTACCCTGTAGACAAGGTGTCTGAACAATATTGATTATTTCTGTTATTTACTAATTATTAGATTTGTCATTACAAGACATTGTTTGAATTTCACCTAGCCTGCCCTTGTCAGAGGGGTAAAGAGCACTTACTTTATCCCAGAAATTATCAAATTGGATTCTTAGCTAATTAATTAAGTCTCACTTGTTGTGGGAAGCTACGTAGACTAGAAGTTGCTGCTGTGTGTTAGCTATGTTTCTGATTAAATACAACTTGTGGTTCACACCTATGCAGGAGTGAAAAAAAAAAGAAATAAAGGACTAAGTATAGGTTAGAATATAACACAGTTTGTTGACAAGAGAGACAAAAACATGCCATTTGTTGGCATTCTCCACGTGTGGTCTAAAACACTCAGCAGCAGAGCAGCTACAATGCTGACGTTCGTTAGCACAAATTGCCGTGTGGTCCATCAGAGGAGCCTGCAGCAGCATGCCACATGGTAATTGCCTGGGATGTGGTGCTGTGAATTCTGCAGGGCCTCCCAAGAGCCTGCCAGCTGCACTGCAGAGGGCCAGCAGCTGGTGTGCAACAGCTGCACGCGTGGCCTGTTGGTGAGCAGCACTCCTGGAACAGCCAAGAGCACAGGGACAGCCTCTGTCAAGCCATCACACACATCCTGGGGACCTCCCTTCTGCTCCAGGGCCACAGGAGTGCTCAGCAGCTCTGGAGTTGCATCACCAGAGGTGTAATTGGCCTACGAGGACAATCTGGGACTCCAAAGTGTTTCTTTTGTAGCATTTCTTAAGAAAAGGAAAAAGGGATTTTTGGTAGGAACTTTTAAAATTGTATGTGTTTGGCGGGGATAAATCAAAGTAGGATTAAAAGGGATTGTTCGAAAAACTCTTCTATGTAATAACCTTCAATATAAAAAAAAATTCCCACAGCCTGAATCTGTTTTCCCCATTGGCATATCTATACAAATCAAATGCATGCTATCCTAAATTTTCTTAATAGCTGCACGGGCCTTAATTTGCTTGGATCTTCTTTATCCCTGATTTTCTAACTATCTTTCCTAGCTGCAAGACAACCTAGTGCTACCACAAGCATGCTGAGCTTGGTAGAGAGCAAACACTAAGTTGGATTTTAATAATACATCTTCCATTCCATGTATTATAAGTAGATAACAACCTAGTTCATTAATAATTCAGTTGAAATAAAGAAACAAAACTAAAACAAGTGTATAAACTATATGGTATATATTCATTGCAGTTAGTGATGAAACCCAACTGACCCAACAGTAAATTAAGTGGTTTTAGTAATGCTCATCATTATTGTACCAGTCAATAGATTTATAAAATACAAATAAATATGAAAATTGGTGTCATGCTAAAATATCATATAGGTGAGTCTTAATACCAGCTGTATCATGCACATTTTTCACTGCAAGATCTAACAATGAAAACCTACTTGAGGGCCAGTTTCAGTCTGGACGTGTAGGAGAATGATGTTCAGGATTTCATTTTCTGCAGCCATGGAGATTGATCCATGTTACTCCAGCACTCAACACAATAAGGCCTGAGAAACCAGTGGATTTCACTGAAGGCTGAGTTGCCTTTCTAATTAGGCTTCTCACTAAAGCTTTAGTGCCACAGAATGACAACTGTTTGTCTACAGAGGCTTAAATAGTAATGTTTTCAACCAGTGCAATTATTTCCCTTCCTTTGCTGTAATCCCTCCTAAACTGTGCTTCAAAGTTTGAGAGGTATCTTATACCCCCTACAGTAAAAGGAAGCTAAGTCTGGAGTTCAATTTATTACTGCCTACCATAGATATCCTCAGCTTGCAGTAAATTAATGAAAAGGATATGTTCAGCTTGGTTAGCCCAGTGTAATACAGTTAAATTCTACTTCCTGTAGCCACTAATTCATTAAATGCCACTGCTGGCTGTGTCCCTACATCCCTCAAGATGTAGCTCTGGTACAATAAGTTCCCAGGAAAACCTCTGAACACAAGTTTTTAGTTATGAGTACTGGGGCTGGGTTTCTTTTTAATTATTTTTTTTATTCACATGGTGAGATGCAAACAACCAAAGCAATCTGGAATTCATACAGCTAAAATTTTGTTTAGAAGTCAATGTTGCTGGCATTATTGAAAAGACAGAAATATTTCACTTCCTTGGCTATGTAATTACAAGTAAATAATAATCTGAGCTATTTTTTCTTGGTACAAGTATTGAATATCTTCTATAATGATGAGCTCTAATGATAATACAGAAGTTGGGGAGGTATTGATAGGCTCAGAAAATGATTTGGGCAAAAGAAAACACTCCTAATGAGCAAGGGCAAGAATTATTGCTTGCGTAATTGAGATAAATCAAATAATTCCAAATCTAGTCATTATAGACAAATAACCAAAAACAACCAAACCAAACCCAGCCCCTGTTGTTTAGCTGGTAACAGAAGAAACATGCGGGTTTCAGAGTAGCAGTGGATTTTCTAGGCAGGACTGACTAAAAAGTTCTGGTTTTTTTTATTTACTTATTTTTATATGTTTCTAAGGACAGTTAAAGATTGGTGAAAGGGGTCAACACCCCTAAAAGTTTACAGGACAAAGATATGGTTAATTATCTTTCTCCACCCTAAGAAAAAAAATGAAAAACAATTTCACAAGTGTAAAACAATCTTAGTCGATTAAAAAAAACAAAGACCATGTTTACAGAACAAGTATAGGAAACTACAGCTACAGTGTTATAACTTATAAGGCCCTGTAAAACCAGGGCAACAAACCCCTACCAACCAACCAAAAAACAAAAGCAAATAAATAAATTAAAACCAAACCAAAACAAACAAAAAAATCCCCAAAACAAAACAAAAACCAAAACCCCTCCCTAAAAACCCACTACTCTTAGAGAAAAGGTGTCAATAATAATAGAGATAAAACTGCTATTCAGACAATTCCTAGTACTTAGTCATTCCCTACTGTCACTGTGCACCTTTCTACTATTTTTCTTGGTCCTGAGCTTATTGGCTAAACTTCGGGGGCAGGAGGAGTCTGACACAAGTCCTTCAGAGGAGAAGATTCGTTGAAGGTAGAGGTTTCCTTCTCCTCTTTGGTGACAGGAGGATAATTTCCTCTTTCTGGGGTCCAGTGAGGGGTATTTTTATGTCTTTTTACCTTATCACTTTTTACACTTTGCTTTTCTTCCTTGCTCTGCAATTCCACTCAGCAGTTAAATGTACTATGTATGGAGTGTCTTGCACATAATTGATACATGTTCTACTGTCCAACTCCCACACTTTTTTTCTTTATTTATCAGCAAATAGTCACAAGTGAGCTGTTTCCTGAGCTCTCCAGGGTCACCACATGACACTTTTCTTACCATGTCACACCCACATTCCTCTACACTGCACCAGGTGTCCATTTTCAAGCCTCTGTTGCTATACCATGCCCATACTCCGTATTACTTCATTATATGAAGATTATAAATGTTGGGTTTTTTCTATGCAGAAAAAACTTCTATTGTTAGTATAATTTACACAAAAATAAAGAAATCTTTACGTAGATCAAGACAAGCCCAGACAAAGCCCAAGAAAAATCAGTCCAGAGGCTTTGTCCTGGGGTTTCAGCTAGAGTTGGTATGAAGACTGTATCATCCATGTCAGCATTTCAGTTTTTGGGATATGGACGCAGAAAACTTTAGTGAGCTCTGTAAGTAAAAAATGAGTGACAAGGTGGGCAACTGCTGAACCAGGCAATAACAGCACTTAACTTATCCTGGTAGCATTAGGAGCTTTAAAGGAGGTACCAGCCACCCTTCCACTCCAGAAGAGGTAACCACATACCCATACACTGCTGACAGCCCATCAAAACAATTAGCTTTAATTTCAACTATGAAGTAAATCCACAGACATTATTAAATATTGGAATTGCTTGTGTGGTTACAGATACATGTGGTTCAGGTGAGTATCTTCAGGAAATAGTTTGGTATTTGACTCACCAAGATCAATGTGTTATGCAATTACCAAGAACATGTTTACACAGTGTAATACTTTGAACATATTTTCCTAGAATTCACAGCAAGACCAATTTTGTAATGAAATATAGTGCTTGATAAAGGCTGGAATTCTGCTTTGTGAAAGTTTTCTTATATAAACATTCATAAAAGCTCCTAGGATGGAGATGCTACTAAAGCAGAAAGAAAAAAATAGTTCAAGCCAGCCATACTTTTTCTTTTGAAGTAAAATGCCAATAACCTATCATGCCTGTGATGGTATGACTCACTTTAATGCTGACACATATAGATCCCCCAAACCACAGAAACATTTGGGCTGTTATTTTTAATGGCCTTTTAAAGACACAAACAATAAAAGCAAACAATAAAACATCTTTATTGCGGTGCTGTACTTGGCAAAGGGACTAGAGCTGTTTTGGATGATGGCTGTGCTGGGTCTGGCTGGGATGGAGTTAACTTTCTTTACAGCAGCCCATGTAGTGTGTCATGTGCTGCATTTGTGGCTGAAATGGTGTTGATGAAGTGCCAAAGTTCCTGCTGTTGCTGAGCAGTGCTCACACAGCATCAGATCATTCTCTCAGGCCAGAAGGCTGAAAGGATGAGCAAAAGTTTGGGAGGGGACACAGCTGGGACAGGTGGCTTCAACTGGCCAGGGATAGTCCACACCACACAACATCATGCTCAGCAGTAAAATGCATAGGAAAGGCAGGAGGGAGAGGGTTTCTTTAATAAGCCAATTAGCCTCCAAAGCAACTACTCATCCTGAGGCCCTGCTTCCCAGTGGCTGCATATTGCTGCTTATGGGAACAAGAGAATAAATCTGTTCATCTTGCTTTGCTTCTGTGTGTGACTTCTCCTTTATACATTAAACTGTCCTCATCTCAACCCACGAGCTTGCCCATCTTATTTTCTTCCCCTGTGCTGTTGGGAAGGGGAGAGTGAGACCGGCAGGGTGGGAAGCCTGAAGGCCAGGAAAGGTAGACACGCTACAATTAAAATTCATTCATCACTCCAATTAAAATGCATTAATTTAAAAATAGTGTAGTTATTTCCACTGCTTTCATGTGCCACAGACTAATCTCATTGCAGACTCTTTGATATAGACTGTCCAAGAAGTAGGCCCTAATATAAACTGTTTCTTTGTAATGCCGTAATGTAGAAATATCATATTGATGGCAAGAAAGTTAGGAACTGCTCTTTTAGGGCTTCTTTAGAAGAGGTGAATGTGAAGTTATTTATAATTTTATCAAAATAACAGAAAAAAAACCCAACAAGAATTTAGCTGGGTCAAATCCCAAAGTCAATTATGAAGCTCCTGATTACTTCAGGTTGCAAAAATTACAAAACAAGAATCAGAAATGAAGGCAGAAAAAGTCTAGGAGTTACCCACTTAATAGAATTTATTTCCAGATCAGTATATATAGTTTCTCTCGTCCTCACTTTATCGGGGATTTGTTACAGATCATCCAAAATCAGAGGATTATTATACCTTTCTAGGCTATGATTCTACTGCAGCACCAAGGACCACACCAATCCATTCAAAGATCAACTTGTTTCTTTAGGTTTGTCCAATGTTAATTTTAAGTGAACCCTAAAATACATAATTTTAAAAAAAAAAAGAAGTTTTTGTCCTCAAATGATCCAGCTGTTTTCAGCAGGCTCAGAAAATCTGTCTTTCACTTTACTAACACATCTGACAAATGGCAAAGTTTTTGAACATTCTTGAAATAGGCTACTCTAGCAAAAACCAGCAAGATGGTATGGAGATTAATAGGTGGTAAACTAATACTACCTTTCTTTCTTGTTGTAAGTCATGTTTCAATTGCTTTGACAATAATTTAGCACCCTTTCCATCTTACAGATGGGAAACTGAGCCAGGTAATTCAGTCACCATTTGCTGAACTAAGAGAACACAGGATGTAACTTGGTTTAGGGATGGAAAAGATAAAAAGTATCCTGGATATCAAACCAAATCTTTCACTTATGGTCCCACAGTGTGGGGCACAGGCTACACAGATCCAACTGCTGGTGTTTTCTCTTTTAGGCAAATGTCACTTTATCTTTTGGGGATTATTATTTTTCTTGGGTGGGAGAAGTGAGGGGAAGCTTAGGGAGAGCTTCATGTCCTTTTCAGTTCTCTGGTCTTATATTTTGAATTGAAAGATAATTGCTCGGGTATATTTTTGAACTGTAGTGTTATCTATATCTATCTATATCAATATCTATATCTAATCTATATCAACATCTATATCTATATCTAGCTATATCTAATCTATATATCTAATCTATATCATCTATATCTAGATCTATATCTACATCTATATCTATATCTAATCTATATCATCTGTATCTATAATCATATCATCTATATCTATATCTACATCTANTATCTAGATCTATATCTACATCTATATCTAATCTATATCATCTGTATCTATATCCATATCATCTATATCTATATCTACATCTATATCTATATCTAATCTATATCATCTGTATCTATATCTATATCATCTGTATCTATATCTATCTACATCTGTATAAAGATGAAAAGAGAAAAAAACCAACAATTTTCCCCACATAACAGTGAAGACTACAACCTACTTGCCACTTGTGATGTTTTATTCAGGCTGAATAAATAAAATTTACTGCTCAAACTTAATATACTTTGTGCTGATGTTAGGTAGGCTCCTCCTCCCATATCACAAGAAATACCCTTAACTTCGGCAAAAATCTCAAGACACAGACTCTTTCTGGTGGACTGTCATTAGTTTGACTTCAATAAAATAGGGCCCTCCCAATTTGTGAATGGCACAGAATGGAGGCCACAACTCACTGTAGCTACCTGAAGAGAGAAAAATAAAAAGAGTAACTACACCACTCACTCACTTAGCAGAAAACAACTCTGGAACTAGAGCATAGAAATTATAATGTTTCAAATACATTCAGTAAAAAACCACGATTATCGTACGTAGTTGCCCCTTATAAAATTTCTGGTGAACTGCAAAGGAATACAGCAAGAATTAGATGAGGAAAACTGTATCTATTTGGTCTAATTTTCTACATCCTTGCATTTTTATAGTAATTCAAGCCTCTGAATAATAAGGTGAAAAATACTTGTTAAACATAATTCTCCATTCAGCTATAAATCTAGTAGCTAAACATTTTTTACATACTTTACATGGACACTTCAGGTGTATTAATATATTAAAGAGCATTGAAGAGATTTAAACTTTTGAGTGTTGTTTCATGAAAAGTTCCAAAGGTTCAAAGGTTATAATGCTTTCCTCTTGTTCTACTTCCCCTGTGGTATCCAGTTAAAAGTGATCTGAAATTTCAGATTCCCCTTTAATATACCTTTGCTGAATGCAAATATAAACTATTTTAAACAAACAAAATGGAGCATTTCAGTTGCATAGATTGAAAAGGAACTAAAGAATGGGTCATGAGTATGGCAGTAGAAGGGATGTCTCAGAAGGACTCTCTTCTAGGTATTTTTTTTTTTTTAATTTATTTT
>VZTZ01027000.1:852659-879525 GCA_013400955.1 Drymodes brunneopygia
TCCAAAAAGGAAACATCCTTTCCCCAAACAAGGATTTTGACACTAATACAAAGTTTTGCAGGAAAAAAAACACTTATATACAGTGGCTTTGACTGCAGGAGTACAGATTAGCTGACTGAGAGAAGGACAATACTGGTTTTTTTTAACATTAAAAAAAAGCAAAAATAAATGCAGTTAATACAAGCACAACAAAACAATCAGTCACATAGAGCACTCAAGTGTTTTAGAACAGTGAGACAGCTGTGATCATAACAAAGTTAAAAAGAAAGAAATGAAAGAAAGGAATTTTCTTATTTTTTAAAAAAAATGAGATACACTGCAAGTGGTTATGATGTTCTTTAAAATCAAACTAGGATTCTACATAAAATTTCCCACATATTTTAACCTATTTAATATATTTTTAACTTTTTAACATATTTCATTGTTTCCTGATTGAAGATTTTCTTCACCTCTGGGACAGTACTAGTTCAGAATAATGACTTTTAGCATAGACAAGCCCAAATAAGAGCTAGACTGAGACCAGAATGCTGATATTGCCTTTTTTCCATGAGCACCAAGAGATAGGAATAGACGTCATATTTGACAAATTGTATTTAAATGTACTTAAATAATTCTGCTGAGCTTACCAGAACACCCACATATTTTCACAATAAAGAATTTGTCTAGCATATTCTTCCGTTACCCTTAAAACATGATAAATTTCATAAGCTAAAAGTGTTCAAGCTTCAAAAGCAGGCAGATTAGAAAAATAAACCCTAAAAAATGTTGAAATGCTTTAAAATACCTTGAAATATCTTCACTATCCATGTTTATTTCAGAATACCTTTATAGTCCTATTAGATTGTTTGCAGAGTACAGGGTCTTCATTTCTCCAAGAATGTGTTCTGATTCCCAAATCAGTCACCTCTAAATTTACTTTAATTGACGTATTTTCCCTCTCTGATATTTTATTATCCTTGTTTGATGTCATGATGGATTTTAAAGCTATCTGTGCAAGAGAAATATAGAAATTCAGTAATACTTTTATTATTGAGGTCTGAAACCTGTGCAACTCTACAGCAAGCAATAACTTCTCATTTTACACGGTTTGGGATTTTCCTTCTTAGCCATATAATTAGACCTAAATATTTCCATTATAAAATATATATTTAGGAGAAAGATAAAGATTTGTTGTACAGTAGAAAAAGAGGACTGAAATGGTTAAAGCTATTTAATGTCCTAACTGGGATATTGTGATCTAGGTGAATTTGAAAGCATTAATGAAGAAAAATTTCAAAAGTAATGGTCATGTGGTGATAGAATGAGAGAAAATATTTTCAAACGGGAAGAGGGTAAATTTAGATTACATATTAGGATGAAATTCCTTACCATGAGAGTGGTGAGGCCCTGGCACAGGTTGTCCAGAGAAGCTGTGGCTGCTCCATCTCTGGCAGCGTTCAAACCAGGCTGGATGGGGCTCTGAGCAACCTGGTCTGGTGGAAGGTGGAAGGTGTCCCTGCCCACAGCAGGGAAAGTGGGAATAGATGATCTTTAAGGCCATTCCAGATCTATGACCTATATTTAAAGCTCTAGAATTCACACTGTATAATGGAAAAATTCTGCACCCCATGATGTCAGCCCTAGTCAATCCATAAAGCCTTGTTCCCAGAAGAAAGGACTTTGATCTCTCACCTCCCCAGCACAAGGCATCATATGGCCTCTAGGTGAGGTCAGGGTGAAATCTTACACTTTCTCCCCTTCAATGCTCTGGGTGTGACTCCACACAATTTGTTGTAAAGCATCACAGAGAACTGAGAGTGTCTAGAATAAGGTACTGTGTGAAGAATTTCAACATGGTGCTTGTCCATCAGGAGCATTCCATTTCTCAGAGCTCCTGAGAGTGTGTTAGCTTTCATAAAAACACAAAACAGCTTAGACTTGCTTACAAATAAGGACATGGTTCAATGTGCTGCTTAACTAAGAAACAGATCAATTACTAAGATCACATTTCTGCGAATAAAATGACAGGGCTATGGCCTGGGATAAGGTTGTTTTTCTATGAAGGAATGTCTCTAAAGAGACTGTAGAGTCTTTTTGGGTAAAAGAAGCTAAGCTTTGTTTTGTTAATTAGCAAGTTAAATTAAAAATATATTAAAAATAATTAAATTATTAATTCATTTTTTAAAAAAGGATTCTGTCCTTTCTGTGATGATCATTTGTGTCCTCACCATGTCTGTAAAAAAGCATGAGTGCTGTTCTGTGCTAGGTGCACTGAGATCTTTGAATTCCATTGGGCAGATGAATCATATATTACTATTTTATGGTCAGGAATATCAACCTGACACAAGATCCTTCTCATCTAACCCATCTTCATAAACAGAACTTTTTACAATCAGTTTATTCTAAAAAAAGTTTAAAATTAGTTTAATTTAATCTGGTATAAACTTTTGCCACACATATACACTACCTCAGAAAGCACCCCAAAATACAAATGCCAACCAACTTCCTATTTCGAGGATGAAAAATTCAAAAGGCTCTACAACTCCTGTCTCTTTTTTTACCTATCTTTTTAACTTCATAGCAGACTTGTCAGATGCATTGGAGTTTGTTACATCTCTGACACACTGGAAAAAGGCAATTTTTAGATATTTGTGTATCATTTTTCTGCAAGATTATCACTACTTCTGCTTTTCATAGAGTTTTGCTAATCTGTCATATCCATTTACCCAAGCTGCTGCCTCTGACAGATCTAATGAATGGCACATTTTGTAGCATGTTGACTGGTAAAATATTTAAAAAACAAGAACAAGATTGACTGAGGTCAGTAAAAATAAATAGCTTATCTCTGTGCTACATCTCCTTTTCCTTCATATATTTTTCTTGTCAAAGACATCAGTAATGCTTCATTTTCAGAGTCACTGTTTAGAAAAGCTGAGGATTTAAATGTCACCCTTCATTATTGTTTGATGTGATAAAGGTTTCATGCCACAGACTTCCTGAGGAAGGATAACTGTTTATCCAATTCTTTTAGGAAAATTATTAATTTTGCTTCTTAAACCAGTTCTTTATCAGAAGCCTTTTGTTCTTTGTTACATACACTATTAAATAGATCTTACGAGGCTTAAAGTTCACCTACAAAAGTATTTTATGTGTTTTCTGAAATGTCCTTTACGTGTTTCACATTTAAATTCTGCCAGGTAAGGGCTTGATGACTGTTCCCAGTAGGAGAGATGGTGGTTAGGTGACACAGTGAATTAACTTTAAGACATTCAGAACCATATGCTCCCATGGTCTTCATGTCTAGAGGAGTAGCAAATTATTGCACCACCTACTCCTAGCCCAAAAAAGAAAAAATATAAACAAACAAACAAACAAACAAACCCTAACCAAGCAAAAAGAAAAAATCTCATCTTTTTTTTTCCAATTCAACATATGAGCTAAACTGCCTGACTCAGAACCCCTGCTGGGCCACGCAATAAGAAATGGCCAAACTAATCAACAGTTTTGTGTACCACAAGGCTTGTAGGACATCCAGCCTATCCAGCTGGGGAGAGTGATGTTCTTTTCAGCTCAGCCCACAGCTGCTGAGGACACCCCGTTGTCTAGAGGGATCTGTGCAGGGCACACAGTTCCATTCCAGAGGGGCAAGAGAGGTTCTTAATTCAAATGCCTCATTTAAGCATCGAGAACTGAGTGGAATAAATGGAGTCTTAGTCCCAATAAAATGTTTCTTCCATAATACCAGTCCTGAAACCAGCAAGAGCCAGAAGAGTTTACACAGGTAAAACACACATCCTGGGCATGCTAATTATTCCTGTCAGTATTTCTGGCCTTTCTTGAACTGAGGAATGTGGCATACAATGAAACTGTATTAACTGCATGAACAGAAGCCTGCCAAGGCACAGGCCATTTTAATAGATTTATATTTTTTAATCTAACTTTCAATATTCTTGATACTCTCCCTCTTCTGCAGTCTTCCTAGACTCAGATGTGCATTCCCACCTGCTATCCAGAGTTTCAGCCTCAAGATATTTTGGGTTATACAGACAGGCTAAACCTTTCTAATTCTTCAGATTATGATTGCAGCTGAGGTATGATCTTACACTGGGGAGTGTAAAAATAGTGTAATTTGGTACCTCTTTGTTCCTTGCAAATATGAATTCTTCATATGCAAACATTTCCAAGTGTCTGCAATTAAAGAAAGGTAAATTGTATTTGATTCCATTAAAGGTAAAGACATTTACCTTTTACTAAAATTATGGATGCAGAATTGTGATGATTTGTTTTCCTTTTTCTTACAAGTATGACTTTGAATCCAATGGAAGACTAGAGGAGGATCTCATCAAGATCCTTCCAAGCTCTAACCCTTGGTTTCAAGCAGCATTGTTAGTGTTTGAAAACTTTCCTTGTCTGCATTTCTATTCTGTGAAGTTTTCATAATTAGGTATATATAATTAAGATTTCCATTAGTGTTTTTTTTTTTTTTAATTCCCCATGTCTCAGTAAAAATGACAGATAAATGCCTTGAGACTGGTAAGCCTTAATTGTTCCCCAAGAGTTAGATTACTGAGTTAGGACCTGATTCATACACATTTTATGCACCATTTCCTTGACTTTTTTTAAATTTAACATTTTGCTCAGAAACTTAATATCTTAACAGAGAAAAGTGCCAGTGCTCCTTATTTACGTAAATCCCTTGAGAACAGTTGCCATGTCTTCCCTCTGCACCTCATTATGCACTACATGCATTCCAAAGAAGAGGAAGAATCAGCTGCAGCAGTCCAACTAACCAAATATTTACAGCTTTTTGTTGTTATTTCAACCTTTCAGATAAATCATGCCATGGGTTTCAGCAGCATATACCTCAGAAAAGTCACTGAATACACATCAGTGTAAATAAAATCAGATTTTGAATACTAAGAGACAGCCATCAAAAGAATGATCAAGAAAATGGGAGCACACATAGCAGTCTGTTTTTCAGACTTTATAAATATTTCATCATAAGACTTAGTCACTATTATGCAGGGGCGAGCTGCTAAAAGAATATTAAAATAATTTGCTTAAGAGGCAGATGTAGAGTTAGTACAAGTCATACTGCTCCTCTTTTCCGTGGAAATCAAACAGCAATGGGAAGAAGAGCTTCTCTCACAGCCAGCAGGGCTAATGCAGCTCCCAGCAAAAACGCTGGAGTTGGAAAGGGTCGTGGTGCAACCTTGCTGTAAGTGGAATGAATCACTTCCACACCTGCCCTGCTGTATATTATATATATATATATGACAGTATTACTAGTGCAACACAATTGGAAAGAAATAGTCATGACATAATGTAAAGCATTTCTTCATTTAGCATAAACCCAGCAAATTAACTTCCTTTGCTTTTTCTGATAACTTGCCTGCCACTTCAGTGTCCCAAAAACCTGGAGTCTGTCATGCCCAAAGGGCACTGAGCATGGCAGGAAGCAGAATTACTTGCTGTACTCCTCTGCCTTGGAGACCTATTCTAGTTAGACAAAGTCTCCTTTCCTGCTCTGATAAAAAAAAAATAAAATAATTTCCCTCTGGAGAATACTTTTTTGTTGCCCTCCAAAACCCTTCATATATTTCCGTTGTCAAAAATATCAGGCCAAGATGTTGGTGACAGTTTTGTTACTCCCAAGACTGAAGCTGTGAAAGGATTCTGTGTGCTGAGAACAAATTCTCAGAGAAATCCATTCATTATACTTGGCTGTTGGAATACAGTTAGAAGAAGAAACAAACTTTTTTAAAAACAAGTACCAGTTCTTTGCAATGAAAAATAGCAGTGAAATGGAATTTAATGCATTTTTTCTTGGGTGGGCCATGTGTTAAAAACATCCAATAAAGAAAAAGAAAGTAATACTTTAGTTGCCCAATATTATGTGGCCAAAATAAAGGGGTAAAGTATACAGAAAATGCAACTTACCTTTCTTTTTTCTTAACATTGGAAAAGGGAAAAAATTGATTCTTCCCCTATGTCAGTATTTTCCAAATTCTTTTGCTTTTCTCTCCCTTCACACAAAGTAAGGATAGCTCAAAAGAGACTGTAACCCAAAATGCTTGGTATACCAAAACCCCCAGTAGGTCATTATGAGATGCAACAAATGTCCAGGGAAATATTTACATGCAAATAATATCAAAGAAAGAAAGAAGAAAAATAGAAAAAAGAAAAAAAAATTCTCCCAAACCACATGCTTTTTTTCTTTACCTCCCATTCCTCTCTTGACGCCTACAAAGAAAAGATCACTTTTTATTTTTCCTTCTCCTGAGTTCTTGTAGAAATTTAAAAAAGCCTGTTGGCTTAATAAATCTCATATGTGTGCTATATGGCACTCCACATGTTTCTGTTGCTTGTGGAGTTTTTTGGGGGTCATGCTGCTTCAATATTCTTTCACAGCTCTTCCAGAGGCTTTAAAGAGGTTGAATCCTTACGATTCACTCACCTGAGAACCCCTTCAGAAGCTTTCAGTTGAACTCTTGCTGAACTAAAGCTGCAGAGGAAGAACAAGTGATCTATTTGTTTTCTAAAGAAACTGAAAATAACTCTTTACCTGGCCTTCCAGATGCAATTTAATAAGATTTTTTTGTTTGTTTGCAATAACTGGCAAATGCCTGTTCAAAATTAAATGCTTGTGGTGTATTTTTGCCTGTGAAGACACACATTGGATGTTTAAAATGATCATGTATTCATTGCTTCTCACCATTGCTGTTGAAGCTTTTCATTCCTGAGCAAAAGAGGGAAAAAATTAATATTCCCTGAGGATACATACAAGTGTTTATGACTATAACAGTTGCTAATAAATCAGTAATAATTAACCTATGTCTTTAAAGTAAGTAATTACATCCTTTTTCTCAGCCCCCCAAGCTGTACATTCATACACAGCCCTTGATGAGCTGAAGCTACTCATACCAAAACAAGAACTCATAGAAGTCACCAACACCCCTTATGCAGAGAAACATATTGAAAAAAATGTGACAGGCTTCCTGGGTTCCTCCACAAAGAAAAATCTGAACCAACCCCTAAAGGAAATAAGGAGCTTGCTCTCAATTCTCTCAAGATACCGTCATTCTCCCAGAACTTACACAGTCAGGACACTATGCCTCCTTTTCCTATTTTTTTTCCACTTTTACCTTTGACTTATTGAAGAATAAGGAAAAAAAAAATCAAACCCTGTCTACCCTAATATCCCTTTTCATGCTAACAGACTTTCTGGAGCCCACAACTTATTTAACTGTGAACAAAAGTCAATGTTATCTGTCACTGATTTCATTTCAGGAAGGACAGTCTATTGCCATATTATTTGAAAAGTGTGTGCACATAATCTCTGGAATAAAAAATACTTTCTTTTTGGAACATATTGGTATTCACACTGATCTTACATTCTTAGAGAAAACCCATTATTTGCATCCTACACAGAATCTTTACCTGAAACAGGAGATTATTTCAAAAGTTTAAAATTCATTCAGAACCACATAGAACTGGAAAGGATGCTTTTCTAGAGGTTAACTGCTCATCTTGGTGTTTTTTTGCAGTAAGATTTCCAGCAATGTTAAAGATACCTCAAAATGCCCTGCTTAGAAGAATAGTCAGGCAAACAGATGTTTCAGAAGTTAAAATCATTGGTATTGTAGTATTGCCTAGCTGACTTCAAAGTGGAAGCACTGATTTTGAAAAAACCCCCTGGATTTCTGATGATCATCTTCTGCTAATTATATATTTAATGTATTTTATATTGACAACATACTTCTTTTTGGTGAGAAGGTGAAAGGGGTAGGGTACAGATTAGGCAAATTATAATAATTATAATAATAAAATTGCAAGTCAGTTTAAAGTGAAGTAATGAATGAATGCCTTATACTGGTACATTTTAAAAATAGTTCAATTGCTGTTTAAAAATAAGTTTTTAGTAATCTCCTGGTAAAGCTGTCTAATTTGATGTTGACAAAGAGAATTGAAATGGGTCCATTCCTTATCTTATCTAACTAATGATATCCAGTAAATACTAAAAAAAAAAGAACAAAACAAACCGAACAAAAAAAAAAACCCAAGCAACTTCTTTTTTCTTAATACCATGTAATTTTTAGTGAGTACCAAAATTTTTCTCTTTTCAAATAGCTTTCCATGATTGAGAGGTTCACAAGATAGGTGAGATATACCTATAAATCATGATTGATTGAGTGTGCTAATACACATTGCACTTGTCAGACATCAGTCAGTGATAAAAGCAGAAGTAACTTTAGATTTTGGGCAAAAGGAATGTGCCTGTGTTTCACTCCAGACAAGGCTGGTGCAGTAGTGGCAGAATCTGTAAAAGATCCCAGACATTGGAATTTTCTTAAATGCCTATGCCATCAGTTTACAGCTAAAGAAAACAAGTATAGCTCATGAAACTCTGCTTGAGAGTCACAGTCTTGATAAGGAATAAAACCTTTGGTTTAGAAAACACCAATTTATTGAAATAGTCTATTCAGAAAGAAAGAAGTCACCCTAAAAAGTCTCTCCATTCACAACCACTTGCGAGAAGTTTTGTAAATGCTTATTATAAAAAAAGCAATTCCTTTTTCTTATTGCAAGATCTTAAGAGTAACCACTCCAAGCTTAAATGAAATATGCCCTCTCTAATTATTTCAAGTGGTTTATTTAAGAACTGAAATGTTTTGCTTGACAAATATTTACTAATATCAGACTGAAAGAAAAATGTTGAAGTTAAGCTTCCACAGAAATGGTTTTTAAAAAAATTTTCCACTGGCTCATCCTCCATTGTCCCCCTTACAATAGAGTGCTCTAACAGAGTTCCCATCACACTTCTCATCGAGACTCCACTTATTACAGTAAGTGCCTGGCTGATTATTCCGTGCCAGCAGCACATTGCCCTCGCTGTTCTTGAGCTAGCACTGGCAGTTCACTGTCAGGATGGCAATGAAGGGAGCCCTAAATTGTCTGATATGTGTTCATACACACAGAAATTGCTCCTGCCCTCAGTTTGAGTGCCTGGGTAAACTCTGGAGCCTGCCCGGCTTAAATGAGGAGAAAACTGCTAAATTATTCTTAAGAATGATGTGCAGCTGCTCAGTTTGGAAATCAGCTCCTTTCCCTGCAGGGCCTGCAAAGCCCAGCTGTGTCAGCCTGGGCACAGCTAACAACTCCTCTGCTCCCACCAGGGAAAAGCAGCACTGACCAAGGATGGGGGGCACGGGGGTAGTGCTAATTACTTTGTGTTTTAAAGATATCTCCTGGTTATCACCTCCAACATGCTACATCTTCATTTAAAGCGGGATAAATCACCCAGCGTGGCATTGCTGGAGATCACAAGGGCAACCAAAATACAGGATGGATATTTTTCATAATACCTTTGTAAAAAAGGAAAAAAAAACCAAAATAACTACCACCGAAAAAGCCCCCAACAAAACACAAATTAAATGAAACAAACAAATAAAAAAATCCAAATAAAGCCACTCCAAAACAGACTCTGCTGTGTGACTCCTTAAAGATTATAATAGGCAGATATATTCATAATTAAGACATCAAAATAAAATATAGCATTCCCACTTGCAAACATCGGAAGGTTACTAATAGTAAGTAATGTAGTGAAAATTTAAAACATATTATCTTTTTGTGCAAAGGAAGCATTAGGATTAACAAGCAGAGCTATTTATACATTATTTGTTTCCTTTGGCAGACTTTGAAAAACTCTTCTGAACATACCAGGTGCCTTGGACAGGACATATTTGAATGTAAAACAGCAGAGGTTAAAACCTCTGCTGAACTATTTCCACTTTTTATACAGGACTCATCTTTTAAAACCATGCTCTGAGAGTACAAAACCACAGGAGCTATGACTGAAGTTATCCTATCTGTGCATCTCTTTTAACTTCTACAAAGCATGGCAGATGTAGCCATGAAGGCAATGGACTTGGATGCTGGGGAAAAACACCATGACCAAAGAGCCATTTCCCTGGTACTAGGGCTGTGTGCAGTTTGAGAGTCTTCCACACAGATCAATATTAGACCACATCACTCACCAAGTCAGGATGGAGAATAACTCCTGAAAACACTGATAGGTGCTGGAAACCAGGAGAAAGATAACTGAGAATAGAAAAAGTCATGCAAAGTGAGATGAATCAATTTGTGAACTAGGCCACTGAAACAAAGATCAGGAGCCTGGAAATAAGGTTTTGAGATGAGGAGATAATTCCTAACAATGACTAATACTAGAAACCCAGCTTCTTTTAAGCTTCAAAAACAAGATAGGCAATTTGTGTACTGCATGCAATTATCCTTAGGAGACACTACAGAAAGCAAATGAAGTGAGGAAAGGTAGAGCAAGAACTACTTGAAAATAGACAATTCAACTGAGAAATTTGACTTTTTTTTTAAACTAGACTTGTAATAAATATTATCAGAATAAGTTAAGACAGAAGCTGTTTCTCATGGTTCCAAAGGTCTTCAGTTCACAGCTACACATTGTTTAGGAGCACAGGCTTTATCCAGTCAAGTTGTTTTTATCAAGGGAAGTGTCCTAGTCAATGTTCTGAGTGATATATGGACAGCAGACTGGACATTGTATCTGTGCCTGAAGACCTGACACTATCTATTTTGAGAGTTTATGGAGTGGACAGAAATTGGTTGGTTTGGGACTTTTATGTTGGTTTAGTTGATTTAAATTTTGGAAGTGTTTTTCATTTTTGGGAGTTTTTGTGTGTGTTTGTGTGTTGTGTTTTGTTTGGTTGGGGGATTTTTTTGATAGCTGCCAAATATAGCTTACAACCTTGCAGAGTTATTAATCAATTGGATATTGTGGTATGTCAAATAAACATGGAAATGTTTTCCTGCAGTAGCTGTCATGTCCTTCCATCACAAACAAAACTACATTCAGTGCATTAAGTTTCTTTCTTTTACAACTTGATTCTTCTGCACTAATAATAAAGCACTTCATTTTTCACTGAAAATTCCAGAATAACAGAATTGCCTAATTCAAGTAAGAAACAAATTACCTGGCTTTTCACTCGGGAGAACCTGTTCAGCTAGAGGTATATCCCTGCTTATACTGGAAATACTTTATAGCTAAAATGATGTCTTCACACCACACCAACAACATGTCCTGGTATATCTCTCATATGCTGACATCACTGCACTTCTCCAAGTCAAACCATCCCATGTCTTGCACAGGAAGTTACACAAATCTTAGCAAAGTTTTGCTGTTACAATGCAGGCCACTCCACTTCTGCTATCTTGTCAGTGACTGCTTCCACAAACTGCAACATCATCCTGAGCTGAAACTTTCACATCACAGAACAAAGGACTCATTGTTTCATGTCAAAAGATGTTAAGTAATTTGCTTGGACAAAATCAAGTAGCTCAGACTTGATCAGACTGTGGAACAAAATCAAAACCATACCCAAAACATTGAGCTGGAACTCTACCATGCCCACTACAAAGGGCTATTTTCTCAGAAATACATGTATTTCATGTATAAGGGCATAATGTCCTGCTAAATTAAATAGGAGACATCCTGGATGAAGTTTCTTTCCTCTTATCAGAAAGGGAACAAACGGTGTTGCTTGGTTTTGTCTCCTTTTGAAATTATTTTATTTTCCATCTTCAAAAAACTTTAAATGTCTGCGTAGGGAAACTGCAGATAAAAATCTACTGGAGATCACAAATTTAGATTTATATATATATATATATANTAAATTCCATCAGCTCTAGGAATTCTTTACAGTACCAACATATGAATATCTTTTTCTGGTTATGGTGCTGGTCATTTTCATATTTAGGAATATATCTTGGTTGTTGACTATGTTATGAACATAAACAATATCCAGAAATGTCTTGATCTTGTGTCTTATCTTAGTAATTGTCCACCTTTACCAGATTTTTTTCACTTCTTTTACCAATGTTTCACTGCACTTTTTTTTTTTTTTTAATAAATGTCCATTGCATTTAAAGAAAAATATCTTAGGAATACAACTACTTGTAATAGCTGAGTATACTTGGAGAGGAAAAAAAGAATTGGCAACATTTGGGAGATACAGAATAATCTAAATAATTTAAAGTTGCCTATACTAAATTTAAGAGTATAAAGGACATTTTACTCAAATCAGAATTACTTCTTTTTCATAAGGGGAATGAATTACAGAAATAAAGCCTCTAAGTTCCTACTAGAACTGTAACTCCTGGATAAGTGCCACATCTGCCTTATGTGGTTTGATTTACTGATGATTTTACCTTTTTTCCTCAGGAAAACATAGTATTTATTCATATAATGTGACATGTCACAATATTATGATGATTATCCAGTTGCTTTATGTATGGTCATAATACCATCTGTTTTGCAGCTACCCTTCTTTTGCATGTGCACCATCTGGAACATCTATCTATATTCTAATTATTGTACAGATGAGATTTTTGTTTTTACAGAAACACCATATTGCCTGTATCCTTCATCGATTTCTTAATTTAAAAAAAAAAAAATGCAAAATAATGTGGAACAGAAGCAAAAACCTGGCATCTTAAATTAGTTCTAGTTGTCTGATTTTCCTATTCATTTCTCCTAAGGAATTAAACAAAACCAGAAACCTAAATGTACTTACAACTGCTTTGCTATTTATTTTAGGAGAAACAGGATCTGGGTTTTTAGGCGAGATGAGATAGCACTTTTAGTTTCAAGTAGCTTCATGGCTATATATATAAATCCACCAAATTTTCCCACATTTACTTAATTCAGTTCTCCACTATTCCATGCAATTGTAAAAACAAAAGTTCAAAAGGTTCCTGAGACCCTCCTCAGTCATTTGCATACATTTGCCTCACACAGACCATCAGCTCTTACATTGTTTATTCATAGCAAAAATATCATTAGGTTAAGAGTCCATAACAAATTCATTATGTCTCAGAGTTCCTGCAGGAGGGAGATTTGGCAATAACTTGCAGGGAGGGGCAGACAGTGACTCAGCACCAACAAAGTGTGGCAGAGACCCATCCTCTGCTTTCTAAAGTAACCTTAGCTTTTCCCATCTTTTCTCTACTTTTCTCATTCTTTCTCTTTGCCTCTCTAACTATTAAATAAAAACACACAATTTTTTTGTCATCAACGTTTAATCTCGTTTGGTTTTTATCTTGTTTTTTGGGGAGTATTTTGAACCTTTAAAGTTACTTCCATTTTATTCACAGAGGCTTAGTTTTCTTTGCCCTTCTGTGTTTAACACCCATATCAACAAATTAGCAGACTGTGCACTATTGCCCAGGAATGCTCCAGGACATGTCTTACAAACCTAATATCCTATTAGGGCTTTGCTTGGCACCATTCCAACTAGGGAGCAGTGTTTTTCACCAGGACTGTGGAAGAAAGTGAAGAAACAGAGAGGTGGAGTGGGGTTCTTCCTGGATCTCATAGAAAAAGTCCTGATGAATGGCGTGCAAAAATACCAGTTTTAACAAGGTAGAACAAAAAGATGAACATAGATAACAAGTATAACTCTACATGATGGACACTCCCCTTTTATGCAGTACTGGGCACACCCTGGTTCAATTGTTTTATGGCACAATGCATAGATGCTGTCTGTGGAAAGCCTCCTTCCTCTTCCCATATGGCACCTTTTATTCAGTGTAACAAGTAAAACTACTGCTCTGTACTTCAGATTTTTCTTCCAAGAATTATCCTATGTGTTCAGGCAGAGAAGCAACCACTATTTATTTCATTTATTTCCAAAATGGAGATGTCTCTGGTACATCAGGTCTGAGACATGCACTCTACACCATCCCTCAATAATTATATTATACAAGGGCATCAGCACAAATTCATTGAAATTCCCAACACTTAGCATAGATACAGGAAAACTTGGAAGCCTTGTACAAAAGGTTATATGAAAAAACATATAAGTATGGTCAGTTTGCATAGAATGCCTATTTTCATTCATATTTTATTGTAGTGGGAGTACTTTGATGATACAGATAAATGAAATACTACAGATCTCTCTCTGGCAAGCAAAGGATTCTTTTTTGTTTCTAGAAATTATGTCCCTGGAACAATTTCAAATATCACATAAAACACCCATCTCAAAATAGGAAGTAGTCCAACATTACAGCAATTTTCTGGTACAAAACAGCTAGGCTTCAAATTAGGACATTAAATTTCAGGTGAAGACTGGAAAATATATTTCCAACTGTAGTTTTCTTTTCTTTCTTTTTTTTTTTTTTAAGTCATTGCAAAAGATTAATCAATGTCCAGATATGAATGTTTCTTAGTCTTTCTATGCTGGAAAAAATGAAAATGAGGCTGTGTTAAATTATAAATCTTTCATTCCAGTCTCAGCCCTACCTTAAGTAACTTTGAGGAGAATAATTTGTAATAATTAATAACTTTCCCTTTAGGATGAAAGGTGGGGCTCATAATTAATCACTGATATGAAAAGCACAAGAGTGTTAAAATCACATAATAGTAGGTCTGGGGTACACTCTACATGACTTCCACATTCAATATTTATTTTCCTTCCCCAAAGCTTTGATGTATTTTGTAAGAGAGAGGCTTTCTAGCTGCAATTACAGCAAATGCAAGAAGTACATAGAATGTTTTTACATTTATGTTTTTTTCAGGTGCCTAAATCAGTGTCCTCTCAGACACCAGGCACTGATCCCCTGCCCACAGAACTTTTCCAAGGACATTTCTAACAGCTCCATGGTAGGAACAGGGAGCCAAGCCTGCATTTGGACAGGTGAACCATATTTTCCAAGGGTCTGAATGCACAAGATAAAGGAGGTTTCACTGCTATTGTCCATACAGTGCATTACTATTTGCCTCCTACAGCACAGCTGCAGCAGAGGCTCCTCTCCTGCTAGCACACAGTAATTAACAGGAAAGAGGAGAGAGCAAGAGACACTTCTCAAAGAAAAGAACAATTTGAACCACACTTACAATCACTTTCATTATAATCAACATTTTTATCTAAAAGGTAACTTGCAGTTTGAGATCATCTGTGACCTTTAAGAATATCATCATGGGTACGTGTTTAAAATATATATTACACTGAATAGGGTGCCCAGTTTATTTAGTCTGGTTTTCAACTTTGTACAAGATTTTTTCTCGTGTTTGCAACCTAAGTTTTCTTTCTTTCACATTAAAATTTACATAGTAGTTAAACCTGAGGTAAAACCATGAGAATAAAATGCATCAGGTGAAATCATATAAAACTCTCTTAAACTGAAATGCTGAAATACACCACCAAATATGCTAAAGGCTATTGCTTTCCCTAGTGCAATATTGCTTGCTTTTAAATTGTTCTCTTCTGGCAAGAAATCAATAAAATACAGAATTCCTTTAATTAGATGGAATTTCAAATTAAGCATTTTATCCTTTTAGATTTAAAATCATTATGAAGGTAGGAAAAAGCCTACAGAAATTAATTCAGTGGAGAAATTATATACAAATTGCAAGATGTTATTTAATTCTCAGTTAATTAGGTACAATATTCTCTATTTTTTTCTCAGACTGAATTGTGCAAAGTGATTCTAAAAAAATCTGCAGTTTACATAACTCTTCAGTAAAAGACCAGCTCTTAATTCAATACACATAGAGACAAGTTAAGCAAAACTAAATCTATCACTGAACTTAAAAGAATTATAAAAGAATTAAAAGGCCAATGTAAAACTTTTTGAAAAGGTTCAGACCAATGACCCTGATTCATTTTTTAAGTAAAGAGAACTTCTTGCATATGACCTTAGCTTATAACTCTTTTATGACTTAGGATTTAATTGAGACAGTAATTCCTAAAAGCCTAAATTATTTCCTCCCTACACCCTTTTAACACTTAGTCTCTGCTTCCTCAATAATATATCCCTGTCATTCACAGTACTGAAAATAGAATTTAAATTGTTATTTATAGCCAGTGTTCATCTATTTATGGAGAGATTAAGTAATATGTGAATGATGGAAGTATCTAAGTAACTAGGGCTTCCTCAAGAATTTGAAGTAGTAGTAAAAGCAATCTCCAAGTCATTAGTGATTGCTTCCCATGGCTTGGAGTGCAGCTGATGCAGCACAGGTCAGGAGAAGACAAACCCTAGTCTTTAAAATTTAACAGGGGGGAAGAAAAAAAAACCCAACCAAACAAAAGTGTACTAGAAAATCATAGACCCTGTCAGCCTCACTTCAGTATCCAGAAGGATACCGGAGAAAATGAAACAATCCATTCACAAAGCCTTGAAAGGGCAACAAAGTGACAAGAAGCAAAGTCAATGGAATTTCCCTCTGTGACAGCCTCAGTGGATTGGGAGAAGAAGTCATGAACTACATGACATGCTTAATGAAGCTGGGAAAATGTGGTGATGATGAAATTATTGTATGCTGTACCAAGGGATAAAAAGGACCAAAAATAACCAAAATATGCACGGGCAATGCTCTGGGGAGCCTTCTCAGCCTGACACCAAACAGGGGTCTCCAGAGACCTGCTCAGGGTTCAGGCCTTGTCAGTAGTTTCTGATAACACAGCTTCACACAGAGAGCACACATTTCAAGTGTTCAGATTATGCTATTTGTGCAGCAGGAAGTTTTGAAAACAAGTGAATAAATCTCATTTTGTGACCTATTAAGTGTTTATCTGGTGTCAGAGGCACAAGCTTTTCGTTCTGCTCTCTTTATTTCCCATGGCACTTCAGCTGGTCTGTCCTTTGGGGATCATGCTTTAAACATGTAGGCAAATTAAGGGGAGCATAGAGAAAGGAAACAGAAATATGAGATTTAAAAGATGCTACATTAGAAAAGGTTAAAAAAATAGATGCTTCTACTCTGGAATACCATGTTATGGCTGTGTTTAAGGAATGCAAGACTGGGCAGGGGAAGGAAGATGTGATTAATGATAGCACTGTTCTAGTCAGTAAAATGTTTTTATTGTGAACAGTTTTTCTTCCAGATTCAGGAAGGTTTTGTCAGAGTAATGAGCTTTTGCTCCTAGAGAACATAGACTGCTAGAAAAGACTCTTTCACACGTTTGACCATAATTAGTTACCTGGACAAGCTGAGGAATCCCAGCCAATAAACAGCTCTTCAAAGGCTTGGACTTATGTTTGAGACTGACAAAATCAGGAGAGTTAAAGACCAAACAAGCAACCTTAGTAGTAAGAAAAAATGTTGTCTTTTTCTGGACCCTTCTTTGGAGAATGAAATTTAACTAGAAAGGCATATTTGGAGATTATTTTACTGCTGGAAAGAAATAAAAAAAAGTATTTCGCTTGACTGTCATCAGGACCACACATTAGAAAAGTAACCCATTAAATTTACTGTAAATATAGAAACAGGGAAATACCAATTTCTTCCCAAGATATTTTATCCCCTCACAAAAAGGGACAAAAACCCACATATAATTGCACACATACTTGCCTGAGAAATGCCTCTTTGTCACCACAAGAGAGATATAAATGCCCTGAAAGAGGCTAAGTGCATCAAAGCTAAAAACTGTAACTATGGTGGGAAGCTTGTCATCTTGGCTACTTCCCATCTTGAGTTGGTCACTTTTCAGAAACTGTTTGAGAAAATGAAGCAAATAGGACTTGTGTCAAAGATCTGCCTATCACATTCATTGTCCATGAAGCAAATAAATTAAAAGTGAAACACTAATACGCCTTTGTGACACTTTTTCTGAAGCAGTCTAAAAGTAAAACAGACTTGTAGCAATGCCCTAATACTTTTACTTATGAAGATATAGACTGCAGAATTAAAAAAAAAAACCAACAAAATCTCAAAAAACAACTAAGCAATTAAAAAAAAAAGAAATAAAACTAAAAATCAGACTACTAAATGTTTTTAAAAAATGCTTATACATATCTGGAGCAAATTATATCCTTAACCACATTTTGCTTCTGCTTAAATGTTTTCTACTCTTCCAGTAAAATAAAACCATGTTCTTCTCTGAACCAATTAAAGAAACCACACTGATAAAATTGTAAGAGAAGAAATATTCAAATGGAAAATATAGCACCTGCAAAAAGCCATAAACACAAAATAATGAATTTAATTCTCTAATAATGGAAATTTTCAAATAAAGACCCAATGGGGTAGATTGGGCTCCTTATGTTTAGCAGTTAATTGGGTAATTTGGTCATAAAAACAATCAAAAAATTTATGAAAAGATTTGATTTTCTTTACTATTTAGCATAGAAAGTATTTTATCTCCCTCTTCTTTCCTTGCAACTGTAAAGTTGCCCCAGGCTATTTTCATTGTTTCCAATTTTCCCACTTCCACAGATATAACACCCTTATTTCTGATTTTCTAGTCCCTTATGCATTTAAAAATAATTATTTCACGTCTCCCTTTAAAATCAAGTTCCCAGAATATTTACTGACCTTTAACCCATTCCAATTTTGCATTTTTCTGTCCATTTTAGTTCGAGAAACTGATTACAAAGACACAGGCACATCACTATAACTGAGAAATGTTTATTCTATATTTTAACAAAGGGATGCACACAGCAGTTGGCAGGAGCTGTGTTCTGTGCATGCTGCAATTCTCAGTAAGGACGAGAGTTATTCACCACCAGCTGTTTATGGTGCACTGATGATTGTGGGCCAATTGACCAGGGATTATTGCTTCCTCCCTACTCTGAGGTGAAGTGTTTACACATTCTCTGAATATTGCTGATGAGGAGTCCCCTGGGAAAAGGCTGGAATTATGCTGTAATCAGATTGTTTCTGAAGGTTTTTTTTCCAAATATTTGTGATTTGGGTTTTTAATTCTGACCTATATATTGCAGTTCTCTAAATCATTGAAAAAGTAGACATCACTTGGTATGGCTTATATATCTAAAAGAGAAAAAACTAAAACAAAAGCAAGTCTATCTGTCTATCTATCTATATCTCTCAAACAAATCCACAGGAAATAATCATCAAATTAAATCAGTCTTAAGGGCCTCCTTCTCGTAAGAGGTATTGGAATGCATCTGGTAACAACAGAATTGTGCTTTCTTAGCTGTGGAGTGGCATAGTAAAATCTATCCTTCCTTTCCATGTAATAACCACAGACCTCAGTGCAGTTGTTTTGAATTTACATCATAGCCACTGAGAGATTTTATCCATTCATCCATAGAAAATGAAATAAACCAACCCAGCCCCTCCAAAAAAGTCAAAACCCCTGGAAACAAATGTATTTATAAGAATGTTTCCAGCCATTTGTAAGAAAAAGATACTGAGGAGATGAATTAAAAAAAAAAAAAATTGAACACAAAGAAATTTAACGTAGACCCCAATATTTTTAAAGCATAATAAAGATACTATCAAGTCACTAAAGGCTTAATATTGATTCCATCTCCAGAACTCCATATACTTTAGCTGATACGTTGCATACAGAACTAACTTACTAGAAAATGCATTTAACTGTGTAGCAAAATCAGTAAGACATCTGGAGCACACCAAAATCAACCGTGCTTAGGAAGAGATTTTTATATTGACTTTTGCATAACTAAGTCTGCAACTTAACAGTGCACTTTTTAAGAAAAATATTGCTTTGGAGGGTGCAAGTAGTATGTAAACTACAACAAATAGAAAAAGCAAGTAATTAAAGAAACGCGTCTAACTAATCTGGTATCAATTTTCCTCAATTAATAGAAAGAAATGCAATTATAACTTTCTAAAGAACCTGAGCACAAACAGACACATAAAATTTATTTATAATGAAATTTTCCATGTGTGCTTCCCTTGTTCTCACTGAGGAACACCTTACTTACAAAGGCTGATGTTGTGCAGGGGCAGCAGAGCCTAAAAAACTTTCATGTTATGTGTAGCTCTGAAAAAGAACACAGGATGCAGAAACCATAAATGAATTTGTAACCAATACTGAGTAAAATTCAGTGTGGATCAGCAAAAGAGTTGTACAGGTTTATATGTCTGTGGATATGATCCCCGTACCTCACATAGACTCCCACTTGTAACTTGCAGGAATATTTACTCCAATTCTTCTTTTTTTTTTTTTTTTTTTTTTTTTTTTTTTTTTCCTTCTTCCTCCCACAAGCTCACGTTCAAGTCTGGTGCAAAGCAGACTAAAGGTTCTGGTTCTAGCACTTCTGGAATGCAGAAGCCAAGGGAAGATGAAACAGAAATTGCAGTTACTCCAGCTTTATTCAGCAAGTTCCTGGTGAGTTTACTCATTTGGTTTTAGGTGCATGATGCTAAACCTGGCAGGCAAATCCACAGTGGGAGGAATAAAAGCAGTAGAAGCCTCAATGAAAGGGAAAAAGGAAGTAGAAGAGGAAGAAAGGGTGGGAAGGTAGGCCTAAAAGGACTCCAGAAGTACATTTCCACCTTCCTCAAAAAAACCCCATCATTCCATGGCATTGAATATTCCACAGTCAGTGAGCACCACTGCACAAACAATACACACCAACTGGTTATGGCCAGAGGTGTGACTTTCCTCCCTAATTGTGTCATTCTCCTGTAAAATTAATGCTGTTCTATTTGTTAACAAAGTGGCTGATTATGATCCATTTTCCTTATATCCGTTTCATTGTTGTTTTTGTCAGAATGTCAGTTTCAGAAGTAAAGCTTTAAAATACAATCTGAAAATGAGACTTTCTCATTGACAATGCTACTGAGGAAAAAACCCTAAAACAGCAAAACTCCAGGCTCAGATACCCAGAATAAAATCTTTCTGAACAGACACTCTTATGGAAGGCATTGGACTTGTTCAAGGAGTCAGATGTTTCTCAGATTAGTAAAATCATATTGTAAGAGATGATCAGTGTGCAGTAAGTAGGCTAAGGCTGTTATGAAAGTACTGGATTGAAAAACAGCTTCACTACGTACATTTGTGTTCCCTCTTGAGTTGTTTGCAGTGTCTCAGAGAAACCCTTAGAATATTCAAACCCTACAAAGCTTTCCCATTGTTTCCCATTAAATCCTTCCTCATTCTCTGAAGATATTGCAGGCATTGGACATAGAACACATCACTGATTGCCAATCATGCTGACTGCACTTTCCCACTATTTCCAGATCTCATCTGGTATAGTTGCCAGAGTTTAGGACTGTCTACAGCTCCACAAGTTTGCACATCCTTATCACAGAATCATTGAAGTTGGGAAAAACCTCCAAGATCATCGAGTCCAACCTTTGACCAGCACTGAGTGCCACATCCAGTCATTCCTTGAGCACTTCCAGGGATTGTGACCCCACCACCTCCCTGGGCAGCCCATTCCATTGACAATTCTCTCAGCGAAAAAATCCTTCCTTCTTATGTGACTGTAAATGCTTACAGGTTAGATTGTACACAGAAATGACTCCTGTGGCAGAGTCAACAACCACTTTACCAGGAAAAAAAGAAAAAAGTGAAAAAAGGTCAAGAACTGCTCAGGAATCCTTAAGGATACCTAAACCACAGCTTATTATGCTGTTGCAAGCAATAAATTTCAGCATGGTCTCTATCAAACAGCTGTACATGAACCAGTGGTTGATTATGAAGCCCTGAGGTTATGAGGTCCCCAAGTCTTCTATTCTTACAGCGAAAAAGATGAACTCAAATTCAAACCCTGCTTTTTAATGAAATCATTGGTTGCAGTCCCAGGGAAGTTATGAGATTATTATTAAAAGGTGTGCTCCATGCTAGGCAAAAGATTGAGAATACCTTTCCTTGCAAATAAGGTTATGAACTAGACATATGGGTTATATCTGAGACTCCAAAAGAAATTTTGGCCTCCCTGAAGGTAATGGAATTTTGTCGTTTTATAAAATGACATTTATTATTAAATGACATTTATAATAAAATACCATTGTCATGTTAACCATATTTTATTTCCCATCACCGAATTTCTTGAAAAAGTCATTTCACCTTTCTAAACACCCTATTCTTGAGCTATAAAATAAAGATAATAATTAATTACTTCTCTTTGTGAGGTATTTTTAAAATTATGATAAAAATCCTTGTAAGTCTGCATTCTCAGGAATACAGATTATACTTCTACATGTCAAATATATGGCACCCAATTGACACCACAATGTTCTTCAATAGAAGATTGGTTCTATACTAATGGAAAATTAAGAAATAAATTATATGGTTATACTGAAGTTTTATAGTTCTGCATTCATTTGGAGTAGTTAAAGCTTTGGCCATTTATCCTGGCAATGAAACAGATATTTAAAAGTTCTATTAAGATGAGAACAAAATCTGGCTAGCACAAATGACTGATCTTAAAGTTACATTCATTTCTATCAAGGAGAGATATTTTTATGGTCCATTCTCCATCGACACTTTGGCAGGTGTCAGAATAATAGCACTGAGCATCAAGGAATTCCCATAGATGAGATTCTCAGCAATGTAAATCAGCACAGCTAGAATGCATTAGAGTCACAAGGAATTATATCACCTCAGAATGTGCTCTCAGGTATCTGCTATCCCCACTAAAATACCTCTCAAGTCAGCAGTGTGCACTGTTATCACACCAGTATCATTCTGCATTGAGTCTTAAAAGTCATGTGCTAAGCCTGTGAATCAATGCAAAATCCAACAGACTAGAATTGATTAAATTATTGTGATGAATTTGCAAATTTTCTGTGTTTTGTGTCCAGCTTTTTCATAGTCTTACATTTCCTATGTTGCCTCTTTTGCTTTTAATTAAAAGTACAATAGTTTTATCCAATCCTAAACAAAAAAATGGGTCATTTTCAAGTATACTTTGGCGACAGAAGGCACAATCTAAAGATATTTAGAGGCTTTAGCAATGAAACTGGAGGAAGAAAACCCCTTCTGAATATAAAGCAACAGAGTTTCTTCTTTATAGCTGCCTTTTCTTGTGGGTCTTGCTAACAAAGACTAAGGCAAAGAAGGCTTTCAGTTATCCACCTTCTTCCAAGTCCCATGCCTCATTCCCCAGTGGGCACACACAGTGTTCCTTTTGTCACCTGTGAACTTACAGAAGCCCTTCATGTTGCATTTGATGTCTCTTGTCAGAGTCAGTTTGGGTTGGATTTTGACTTTTCTAAGTCCCAGCAAGGCCACTCTGAGAGCAGGATCCCAAATCCCATCACAGACCACCAAGTGAAAATGGAAACCTCCATGAGCACTTGGTGGTAGCCAGCACAGTGAATAACTTTTCCCTGTTACATTTATTTACTGCAATGCCATAGTATTTCCCTCCCTAATTAGCATTGCTTTCCTGTAATTAAACTTTGGGTTTCTGCAGAGAGATGCTATAGCTATGAAATTTATAATTTAAAAATGTTGCCACTGAATTGCAGATTTCAGCTGCATCCATGCATTCTCAGCGAATCCCATAGCTTTGGCAGTGTGTAACAGGAACAGATTTTCAAGGGAAAATGCCACAGAAGGTAAGAGAATAGAAAATTGCTTTGGTGTGGTAGATATATCTGCAAAACAAAGCCCACCCCTGCACAAACCACCAGCTAAACGCTATAAACCATGCATTACAGCTCTTCTGTTGATATTCTGAAAATAAATATGATTGTGAGCTGTCAGAAAGATTCACTGCACCAATTATGTTCATCACCAACTGACAACCTACCTAGGCAAACCCTTTAAAATCTGAGTCTCCTACAATACTAATGAGCATTAAAGAACAAAATATATAGCTCCCACGAGTCAGAGGCGCAGCATCATAGTTTACCACTGCTATAAACAGTAAATCTTTACATATGCCTATTGGCAATGATGCTCCACGAATGTCAGCACAGGCTCTTGTTTCCTAACTTCATCAGTAATGCTCCTCTTCATTACATTTACAACGTGCAACCTAAAATCAAGTGCACCAGCAGAGAGAAGCGTGTTTCCTGCAGAGAGATTTTCTCTTGGGGTGGGAAGAGGTCAAGTGGTGTGAAAAGCATTTTGTATGACTTTCAAGCACGGAGAGCCTCCCTGAAGCTTTCCAAGTTTTTCTCTGAGAACTATACCACTGTTTGTTTCCAATGAAAGGGGTTTTTTGTTTGTTTTGGGTTGATTTTTTCTTTTTTTTTTGTTTAAGCAATATTAGCCACGGAACTCTGCTGCAGTCTCTATCATATTCTATTCTGCAAAGTATCCATTTGTCAGCGTGTCATGTGTGCCACAGGATCTCAATGAGGTGTCGTGCCCTCAAAACCCATTCCTGCTTCCAGGAAAGAGGTACAATAAAACAGGAGTATATGCCACTAAAGAAAGAAATTGTTTTGTTTGTCAGGACTGTTGAGAGCAGTAACTTCACTCGGAGGAGCACTCTCAGATTATTTTAGCACAGTTGTCACACACACAGATAAAGCCAGTGAAATATGGCTTTCAGGATCATTATTTGTACAGCATTTCAAAACAATTTGTCCTGACCTAGTGCTTTCATACATACATGATACTTGGAACTCCTGGGTGCATCCACAGGCCACTCAAAAACTGAAGCCTAGATAAATGCAGTAATCAACTGTGTAGTACCACACAAGGAATATAATTTCATTTAAATAAGACAACCAACAGCACATTGCTAAGCACAGTTTTCTAATAACATACTAGAGAAACAACAGGAAAAATGTTCAAATGACGAGAAACATTACAGACATCTTCACTAGAAAGCTGAATTCCATTTTACAGTCAGTTAAAAGAATGTAAGCTGTGCATGCAGAAGCATATTTTATTTCATTGTCTCCACCAGTGATTTTCAGGATGGTTCCATGGAAATCTGCATTGTCCAAAGGGAGTAATGGATAGATTACAGACAAGAAAAACTTCAAGTCCAAGTTTAAAGTGGAAAACCTTCAATTGGTGGGAAAATCTTCTGCATATAGCAGAACACTTATGCACCTTGGATCACTCTGAATCAATAAATATATACCCACCAGTGATCTTTGGGTGTGGACTGTCCACATGCACTATTCTCACCCTCATGTCATATTCCTGTGCCCTTGATTTCCTGTATATAGCACTGACATAGGGGTCAAATGATACGTGTGATCAATAAGTAAGGATTGTACTGGGGAAGTTTTCCTCCATTCAGAACCAGGTGTTTGGAAAGGTTCTTTGCAGGAAATTCCTTACAAAGCCACATTTTTGATTGCTGGGTAAAGGAGAGAAGTGGAGAGAAAGAAAAATCAGTAGCCAGCAGAAATTCAAAGAGGAGAATTAGGGGCTCAAATTGAAGCATTCCATAGGAAGAAAAAGGCAAAGAAATATCCAGCATGTCCACACAGCTCTGGTCTTCCTAACCATGGACACATGATTTTCCCAAAAGCTTGTCAAAACAGATGAGATTACTGCACTGGTCTTGACAGCAGTGAGAGAGCAACTTTGGGACACAGCAAGTGGTTTTTTGGCTGACAACCCTTGGTAGCTGAGACATGAATTCTGCCTGCCCTCCCAACAGCCCATCTGGCAGCTTGGTTTACCCTGTCTGGCAAAAATATCACAGCAAGTGACACAGACTATGCTGGTCCTGCTCTTCTTCCAGTAGGAAGGGAACTTGCCCATTATGACTTGTGGCCAAAAGGAATGGAGCAGAGTGGTGTCACAGACCTCCACAGTAAGAGCTGGAATGGACTCACCAAAGCTCCATTTCTGTGATATAAATCTGTAGGAATCTGACAAGTCTGGCAAGGCAATCTTCTAGAGAGGAGTTCACAAGCACTTGAGCAGTTACTGCAAACCAGGTGACAAATCTGTCTCTTGGTTACTTTGGTCATACACCTATGTCTGAAATGCATTCAAGGAGCAATGAAAAGAAATTACATGGAGCCTAGAAAAAGTGTTTCCTTTCACAGGTTTAACATTTTCTGAGCTTTAATTTAATTAAATGCCTTCCTGCACTTCATCTGTTAAAAATGCTCATATTCTCTATTGTTGACTCCATTCATTCAAGTGGATCAGAAGAAGAAAAGAAAATCCCAATTCTGCTTCCAGGCAGGTTGAAGTCCAGTGCAGCTTGGTATTCATCTTGCTCAAAAAAAAATACATGCCATATATCTCTACCCAGTAAATACCAGATAACATTTTTCATAAGTTTTTAGACCACAGTAATTATTCAGTCCACCTCCTGCATAACCTGCCTTTTCACAGACACACTACCACAGTGATGCTTGTAATAAGTTTTGCCTACCATTCACCCTGCTGAAATCTGTTAATTAAGACTTTCAGACACACGAAATAATCCTACCTTTTCTGCTCCTGGAGGACTATGCATATGCATGAGTGATCTCTGCAGCTGGAATGTTAACACTGCTCAGGGTAATATTCTATATATGGCACAGGAGCCATATGCCCACACAGCACACCTTATCCCTTTTACATAAATATAATCCAAATCTGCATTCTGGGGTATGCAGTGCTTCACAAAAGATAGTTTGGGAAGGGAAGGTTCACTGGGCAACAAATTTTCTTTAAGCCTTGGGGAAAAAGGAAAAAAAAAAAAAAAAGTAGCAATAACAGTTCTGATGCTTCCCAAAAATAAAACACAGCTATCAGAACTCCCTGGCTATTTGACACCTCATTTTCTCTGCAGTAATAAATACATGTAAGGAAGCTTTTATTTTGACAGTCTCCTGTGAAAAACCCTCCACCCTCTTCAATACAAGATTTTCAGTACCTTTGAAGTTCACTGCAGTTATTCAATCTTCCTTACTGCATAAAACACACAAAAAAAAAATCTTTTCTGGCTGAGAAACAGGAGACCTTTTAGGAAGCTATTCAAGCAGTGTAATATTATAGGATACAGGATTCTTATGCAGCCCATCAGGAAAAGCAGACACCTCAGAAAGGGAGACCAAAGTTTGTCTGAACATCTTCTCCAGTGAAATATCACCCCACAAGCTGAAGATCTGTCGGAGTTTGGATCTTGGGTTTTTTTTGGGAGGCTTTCTTTCTTTTTCTTTATCTTCAGGAATTTTTCTCCCATGAGCTGTTAATCACTGAGTACTTAAGAGAACAAA
>VZTZ01027000.1:879734-907693 GCA_013400955.1 Drymodes brunneopygia
GTTGCAGTTTTTCCATTCCAAGGAAGGCTCCTGCCTTCCCTAGCAGACACCTGTCTTTTAAATCAAGACAAGATCACTGTGTGATGCTCCAATTGCTCTCAGGATTCTGAGTCCTATCTTTTACCTCCCAGCAATGCTCTCTAAGCAGCTGGCTATTCCAAAACGCAGGACAAGCCCAATATGCCCTGGGTTTGCTTCCACATGGACATGGTAGGTGTTCAGTCAGAAGGAGAAAAGCCCAAAATGATTTTTAGTGCCCTTCCCTTTCCTCTCTGATAACTTCACACTGGGACCCACCTCTCCCACTTTCCAACACAAATATTTGAGGTGCTCATGAAATGCTAAGCTGGACTTTTATTCTGATTCTTCCTTTCTGTGAGAGAGAAATGGTCCAATCATGTTTGCAGAAATCAAATAATGCTCTCCAATGGGAATGAGGTGTTTCCCCTTAGTCTTTTCAACACTTAAAGAAGGTCTATTTGGTAAACAGGGTCTTTAAGATAACTCCTGCATATAGAAATATAATGTTAGTATAGCTCTAGCAAAATATTAACTTTATTATTATCCTGAAATTCCCATTTTTAATGCACAGCAACCTTCCTTTCAAGGTGGACTTGGCTGGCCTAAGCAAATACTTCCAGATTCTTGTTGTTTGCAGCACTCCCAAAAGAGCTGTGCTTCAGCTCATGATTCTCCATTTTAAACAACAAATTCTCCTATCTCAGGAGAATTTGGAATTCACAGAATCTGCTCAGTACACCAGTCCCACTAAATCACCACCCATATATCAGAGGACAGTAGCTGATATTCCTAAGGCAGGAAGGAAATTTTTTTTGCCTCGTACTTGAAGTTCAGTAAGCAATTTATGTCATAAGACATAAGGGAGACAAGGTAACTATGTCACAGCTGTCCTGGGTCTTTATGGCAGCTCAACCAAATGAAACTATTTTTATGAAAAAGAAAAATATTCAGATTTGTCATTGTGATTTTTTGATTAAAAAAATAATCAAGAACATCCATGGAGAGATAATATTAAAAAAACAAAACAAAGTAAAAAATCCCCTGTCTTGGAAAATGTTCATTTTTCTGCAGCACATTTAGACAGAATATTTTCAACTAACTGTAATAACCCTGCAGTAAATGATGCATTTCGTCCACAGATCCTACTCTTTTGATAAAGAATTTTCTTAATACACAGAAGTAATAAAAAATTTCATGTTAACACACACTTATGTCAAAGTAGATGAAAACAACATTTTGCCACAAATTGTCCAAGAGACAGAATAAGCAATCTGGTCAAATTCTACCTTCTGTTCTATAGAGATTCTGGGAGATTTTTCCTTAAAAGGCAAAAGAAAACCAATGGAAATTAGTTGAACTTCTAAACTAAAATCACTTGACTGCAACATAAAAAATAAAATAATAATAAGTAGAACCAATATATCCTTCAGCTGTGTCACAAAAATTTTAATTGATTCTCATAGGTATTGCACAGCTGAAGCAGATAACAAATTGAACCAAAAGCATAAACCAGGAATTTTTTGTTTTATGAAATACATCTTACTATACCTTTTATCTTCATTGCGTTTCTCATACAGGTAGGCACGTGTAAAAGCACCTTCAGAGCAGCAGAAATGTATTTAAATGAAGATGACAAAATTTTCACTGTGGTGTCTCAGTGAAGTCAGTATGCTAGAGGTACTATTTGTGGAAAAAACCCACTTTAGCATCTGCAGCCATGCATCTCTGGCAAGTATTGACAAGAGAGTCTTGTTAGAATATACCACTTGTGAAAACAGAATAGATCCCCTCCTCAGGTGCCTTTAAAAGGTTGCTTAATTACTTAAACTAGTTTTATTTCCAATTGCTGCTTCCATGGGATGGTTATGGTACCTAATTGATTGAACATTAGTTTCATTTTACGTTATATCTGATGAGTTATTGATTGCCCTTTGCTTTCAGGACACTTAGGCCTTTCTTGTGAAGCATAGAAAAGAGTAAACTCTCCAACCCTACAGTATCAGTGACTTGTCCTAACAGGGCTGTTCCACACAAAAATTCGTCCCCTTGCATTCCATTGATCCAACAGTGTGTGATGCATTTCACTATTGTAACCAGCTCCTCTGGTTGTTTTTTTTCTTCCTCTCATGGCTCCAGTCTTTGAAAGAAGAAAGCTCAAAACTCAAAGAATTGACCCTTTCTCCTGTTGGGTCATTCAGAGCTAGAGAATTGCCACAATTTTAGCTGATCTCAGGGAGGCATACAAATCAAACCTAAGTTCTCCAAGAGCACAAGATTTTTCCATAACACTCCATGGTAGACTCTAAATCTTCTTACTGGGAATTTGTGCTTCAGCTCAATGGGCAGTTTAAAGGGTTTAAAAAACACCTTTCCATTTCAGTAATTTCTTTTCCTTGCTGTCATTTTAGTTTTATCAAATGAAGGTCAGCACACGTTGCAGGCACCACTTAAAAAAGTAAAATTAAGTTGTTTGTATTGGTTAAGCAAGTGAAAGAAGACTCTGAAATGGTTCTGTTCTGAGGGTACTTAATCAAGCAGAACAGATGTTTATTATATAATTAGGGAACGCTTTGCCGTCAGTATGAACAATTCATGAAATCAAATTGCTCCATAATACTTTCCATTATTTCACAAACACTTGCTGTGAAGAATTGAGGGTATGCAAAAGCCCAGATCCTGTGCTATTCTCCAGCTCCAGGCATTATTTAATTACCCAGCAGGGGAAACAATACTGCCTGTTAGCATAAAGCCAGAAGAGCTAGAGCCTGCTCCAGCAGCCAGCCTGGCACTGGGGGCTTGGGAAGGAGGGCTGTGTGTGAGGTGAGGCACAACTCCACTGCTCTGTGCTCATCCTGCACCAAAACCCAGCAGGAAGGAAAGGGGCCGTGAGAAGTAGAGAATCACGCATTCACAGCTTCAGCAGCTTGCAGAGGAGATGCTCAGTTGTTGGCACCTTCTGATCCAGGAGAGAGCTCAGGCACAGTTCAGGTGTGAGCACGGAGCAGGGACTTGTCCCTCAGCAGCTCAGAGGGGGCCCCTCTGTTTTGGTGAACAAATAATTTACCTTTTTTGGACACAGCAATTGTTCTACTTGGCCTGAGGGATGGAGAATCATTTCTGGCCCATGTCACAGGCTAAGAAATACCAAGGCCAGTGAGTCCCTAATTGGGGAGCACCCTAATTTTGGTACCAGATCAGAGGGTGTTTCCTCAGGAGCTCAGCACCCGGTGGCACTGTGGATGGAGTTCAGGACACATAACTTGGGAAGGAGATGAGAGGAAATTCCGTCACAACTGCTCAGGAAAAGAGACAGGGAACAAAATGGTGATTGGCTAGTGCCTGAAGAAGAGGAATACTCACTGGAAATCAGCTCCAGGACAACCATCTACTGCCCTTGCAATGCTGCCATCTGGAACTGAGCCAAGAACAGCCAGACCCCAAAGAAGGAAGCTGTATCTGTGTCTGGAACCACTCAATGAGGTCACTTCACCAGTGCTTTTATCAAGACCAGGGTTCAGATACTTCCTTGACTGGATTCCTTCTTGAGGAAAGGTCTCCCTTGAAGAGAGCACTCACTGCTATAAAAAAGACACCCCAGCTCTCCGACAGCATCTCCTGTAGCCCGGGTACATGGAAACCATTCCGAACTCCAGACACATCCACTGAAATTCCCAGAATTGTTCTGATAACAATTCTTACAGAAGTTCTCCAGATCTGTGCAGCTAGAGCTATCTGACAGATGAAATACCAATGGATGATGCTTATGAACACAGTTTCACTCCTGAGATTCACAAGACTGATTTACCCTATCCTATGCACTGCAGATGGTTTCTTATGATCTGCTGTTAAAAAGGCAGCTCAGACTTAAACCTTTTGTCCTGGGTTGACTATATGATCCTTGTATCCCCAATCGTCTGTCTTGCTTATGCCAAATATTAAGTTCTATAGCTTTAAGGTTAGGCCCAGAGAGACAGAGAGAGTGAAGCGGGGGGAGAGAAAATGCTGCCGTTTGTCTACAAGAGCTGCACCTCACTCCCCCAGAAAGTCCTTGGGACACTGCGCTCCAGGCTCGGACAGCGAGAAAGAGATAAGCTCTCTGTGTGCTCTCGGAAGGGCAGCGGAGTGCCTTTCAGAGATCTCTCAGCTTCTGCAGAGAGAGAGAGACTTTGTTTCTTTTGCTGTTTCTTTCCTTCTGGGACTCTTCAGCATCTCTGTGGTCCAAGACATCAGGACAACCCCCGGGGGCCCCCCGACTCTTCAGCTGGGCCTGGGCATTGGCCCCCGGCTTCTGGAGGGACTGAGGCTGACACAGCCACACCTACAGAAGGACTCTCTGGATTCTACCACCTCTGCAGATAAGGAGAGATTTCATTGTTTTATATAATTCAATTTTTCATGCTTGTAAATATTCTACTTGTTAAATAAATAGTTTTTTCCACTTTTCTCTAAGGAAGTCTTTTCCCGAACCGGTGTGAGAGAAGGGTAGCTGGAATTAACTTTCCTAAAAAAGACCCCCCTCAGAAATTTCCTCCTAAATTTGCCCTAAACTAGGACACCTTTCTATTACTTTTACCTCATGTGCAGAAATCTTTTCAACAGAACTACCAGAAACAAACTTTTACAAATTAATGATTTGCCACATGTAGATATATAATGATTTTTTTTCAGGTCTAGACTCAAGGTCTGATTTCTAAAGTTGCCCAGTACCATCAGTTCCCATGAAAACTGCCATTGTTACTGTTTTTTCAATCTGCTCACCCATTCCTAGGGCCCAGCCTAGAAAAAGGAACACAGTACATTATTTCCTGTTGCCTATTTCTGATGAAAGTCATTTATTCTGTTGTTGGAGTCTCTGAACTTTGCTGTGATACAGGTAAAACTTTACATAAATATTTCTGTGTCCAAAGTTTTAAGTACTTACTTCAACACAGGAAACTTTGAATGAACAACAGAAGCTACAATATGAAAATCTAAGGCAGAGAGAAGACAGTTGATCTCTGGTAGATCTCTAGCCTGTAGCTACCAATTGTAATTTGGAGCTGGAATAGCTTTGTAAATAACAAATCCCCCACTTTTTATGTATGTGATTCATGCTATATTCTTGCTGAATCTCACAGGTATTACACTGTTTCTCTTCTCTATTTTCATACTCAGAGTTTGCTAACACATGATGACTGTCACAATTCAAGCACTACAATGGTGGAGTGAAAAACACAACTCAGTAGCTATGCAAATATTGGTCTAAATTTAAAAAGGCATATTCCAGCAACGAATCTCTTAGTATCATTTAGCATTTACAATATATACTATTCAATAAGTGTTGTCAGCGTTAGATTCTGCTAAAAACTCCTAATATAAGGCCAAACCTTATGACTGTAAACTGTCACAATCAATGATAGATCAACATCTGACTGAAAGGAACTTAAAATTAATTTTCAATTCATTGTATGGTTACTTTTCTCCTGCAAGTTCATACTGTTTTCCTTCAATGTGAATTTCACTTGAAAGGCCACATCTTCACAAAAGAACCCTGCTCTGGAGGAGGAACAAACAATAATGGATAAGCAACCTAATATGACTCTATCTTTGGCATATTCAGATTTCTAGTCTTTGAAAATATTTATTCCTCTGCTTGGCACTTAAATGAGTTTCTCTGATATCTTCTGACATTCCAATGAAATTAATTTTTTTCCATTCAGACCATGTCTTTGTGTAACCCACAGGAGTACACACCCTGCTTGGATGTTACTTATTTCTTTCACTTTGTATTTTGTTTATGCTTGATCTGCTCCATTTTATTTTTTTCTGTGATCTAAATGGAGAAAGACACCTCTGCCTCTCACAGTATGGGTGTCCATAAAGAAAGGGAAGGAAAAAAAAAACTATTTTACTGCAGGTGGAAGAAAAAAGATCAGGAACTGAGAAGGGAATGATGAGGACTGTTAATTTTTAAGGGGATCCGAGGAGCATATCTGCTGGGAAATTGGCCCTGTGGAAATGGAACTGATATTTAATCACTTGGAGATCTGCACCACAGCTCTTTCTGCAGCTGCACAGTCTGAGGCAGGTCAAGAAGAAATGCAGATAAAAAAAGGGCTCCTTCCCTCACCAGCAGGGTCTGGGGTCTGTAACCAAACTTCCCACGGGCCTTTAGATGTGGCATTTTTTGCTCAACTTTCTTGGAGGAGCTCTAAGGAGAAAAGTGGTAAAAATAACCAACAAAACCCTCTGTGACAGGAACCTTTCTACCTACTTTGCCTTTCATTCAGCACACCTCTGAACAAGGAAAGTTCCCTCTGGTCTGTGCTCAGCCCTTGCACTGCAGATTGTCCCTGTCTTAGTCATCTCTCTATATAAAATTCCTTTGAACACAGCTCAGTCTTGACTGCACTTACTGTTGAAATGCCAGATGGTGAGGCAGGGTATCTGGCCTTATAAATAAATAATTTCTGTTGGATCTCTGATATTATGCCTAGAGTCCCCTTCTGCAATTGCTCTCTTTTGAAACAGATGCAGAAGAAGTTAATAAGTTTACATAATCACATAATATTTAACACAAAACTATTTTACTCTAGAAAGTTATATACCCTTCAACATCTGCTTAGAACCAGGAAAACATTCCTAAACAAAATGTTTTGAAATTCTTTCCCCTGACCGAACCCTATTATCATTATTGCAATCCTCGGTTTGAGCAAGCTCATGAAAAATGTCAATCAACTAAAAGACAGATTTAAGAAAAGGCAGTAGCAGATTTTTCATAAATGCTATCAGATCTTTTAAGTCTATAAAATCACTGTAGATAGTTTTACTGACACTGAAAATAACTTGGCATGGCCCAGGGAAGGAAAGAATTACTTTAAGAAAATATTGCTCAACAGTGACTGTTTCTACTTCATTAGTTACTGCACAATGAGCTGTGAAAAAAGAGGGTTTCTCCACATAAGAGAGGAGAGACAGAGTTTAATGTCTACCAATAGAATATTGACAAAATTCTGTCACTCCTTCCCAAATATTTGTGAAATTTGATGACAGTTACAACTTTGGAATATTAATGATTAAACCACTTATATTCAGTATTTGCAAGGGTTGAGACCAGCTAGTGTGTTAATTAAGTTTTTTTTTTTTTTGTTTGTTTGTTTGGTTTTTTTGCTAACACCATCTTTGTTCACCACACCTTTTTCCATGAATAACCTTCACCCTAGATGTTCATGAAATGGAAGTTTGGGACGTGCCAGCTTCTGCCATCACAGGTTTTGGTGAAGCCACAAGTGTGCAGCTACAGAGCTAAGAATCAGAGAAATCTACGTGGCACTGGATGCTCTGTTTTGCCAATAAATGTTTTAAAGCAGCTCTAAAATTGGGAACAAATATCCTGATTTTGGATTACACAGAGCCTTTGTATTTCCTAAGCTAAAATAAGGACACAGTTTTGAAGACTCCTTTAAAATCAGCACCTTTCTATGGATTTATTACATTTGAGGACTATGGCTTACCACCATTCTTAGTTGCCATGTGGTGAATAAGATCTCCAGAAGATTGTCAGCTCTAGTGTGATTGAGGACATGCACCAAAACCAGAGAGGAGTCAGAACAAAGTTTTACAAAACAGACAAAAGGGTCACTCAAACCTCTGGTGCCATGCCCAAAGAACTGAATAAAGCTTCCTGCTTTAAGCTTTTAATTACCTTATTGGTAAAGGTTCAATAATAAGCTGCATTTTAGAAAAAAAAAATAAATAAAGCTAACCAACTTCCTGGACTGAGGAAAGGAAAAGTGAGAGAAAAAACTCCACAAACAACCATGACCAAACTCCCGAAATCACATCTTCTTTACCTTCTGAAGAAAAAACATAGTGAGGATTTATGGTTTCATTGGAGTAGATATTGCAGTGAATACAAAAGCTCAGCAGTAATTGCACAAAGTTTTTATATTCTGTGAGCACTGTGTATGGATTTTTAAATATTATTTCATATTTAATTTATGATCTGCTGCAGAGAATCTACTGAGTTAGTGCATATGTTTAACACAAATAAAAGAAGTTCTAATGAAAAAGAATGCTATTTCCCCTTCAGTTGAAAAGGTGACATCCAGTGGATGGCTGGCTGCTTCTTATAACAAGCTAACATTTGCTTTCTTACTGTAAACCCCATCCACAGGGGGGGAAACAAAGTATACCATTTTATATCTTTTTCTTTTTCTTTATTTTATGATTCACAACTTACCCTATTGGGAATTTGAAGATGTACTAGAGGTAGATTTCATTTTGTTTCACTGCACCCCCAACATCACTGGCAACAAATAAATACAACAAACAGAAAAAAAAGAATTATAATTAAAGACATGCATAGGTCATCTTTTTCCAGCATACATTAGATTTGATTTTCTGTTTATTTCATAGAGCTATTCCTGCAGTGGGTGGCTGTTGCACTAATTTGTAGCAAAGTCATTAACCTGGGGATGTACAATTTGAAGCCATTTATACTTCTGCAGAGAAGTAGTACAGGACCTTTGAGTTAATAACAAGTTTTATCCAACCAGTGCTGGATTACTGAGCTCCTATCAGGCATCAGGCTCTGCCAGTATTTATAAATCAGACTCTGTATCTTGCCCATGGAGAAACTGAAGTTAAGGAGCTGCAGAGTGGCCTCCAAAATGCTGCCTTTTGCATACAAATTGGTGACTTTTTACAGTCCAGAGTGTGAAAAGAACAGACTGGTGTCTGTTGGCAACACCACAGCTTGCAACAAGTAGGTCACCTTAAGATGTGGCTGCATCTGGGACAAATTTAAGGATCCATAGAAGAGGTCAGTCCAAGAGCTTGAGCATGAGTAAAACTTGGGATTTTACTGAAAAAGGCATAAACACAGATAATATCTAGCAGGTATTCACCTGTGCCATGTTTATAGCATAAACAAGATAAAATGTTTGACACACGCCAACATTAATATAACAATAACTTTTCCACCTGTGGGGCTGCTCCAATAATTTTTCCAAGGTTTCACAGGAAAAATGTGGCTAAGGTAAGAATGGAACCCAAGTTCCTTGACCATCCTAACTACAAATCCATCTTTCTTTTCTTAAGTGGGAACTGAATTACTCACAGAGCAGCGTTTGGCTTCATGGACAAGTTGCTCTGAAGCCAAAGTGGGTAAAGATATAAAACTCCAGCTCTTAAATAGGCTCTGTAGTACATTACTCCTCTGTCTCCCTCATCTTGCAAGATACCATCATAACAATATTATTACAGTGTTTCACATAATTCTTTCATATGAATTATCTATCCCTCAGGGGAACCATATTTTGCCAGCCCACTGACAAAAGCTAAAAGTCTTTAACAAAGCTCCATTTTCAGAAATGTAAATGATAAAGTGATAAACAAAATGATTAAAAAAACCAAAGTGAGGAGAGGAGTGACCAGAGAGATTCCCTGAGGGTTATACACACACTGTTCTCTTCTAGCTCCAATGCTCTTCTGGTAGAGAAAATATCTGTGAAATCCACCATGCATTTACTCATGTGTAGTGTCACCCAAAAAAGGCATTGCAACACAGGATCACTATCACCCCTGAGCTACAGGACAGCACAGTGCTAAACAGCTTGAGGACTTTGGAACAAACAACAAAGTTATCCTGTAAGCTCTGTTAGGAAAACAGAAAAAGGGATGACTTACTGATTCTGAAACTTCTTTGCTTGGGACAAAGTTGTCATTAAATCCCTCCTCATCCCCCAAAAATATCCAAATAAAACAAAAATTCTTAGGCTGCAACTTTTTGTGACTCCAGCAAAATACTGCTTTTTATGATCTGAAATTCCAGCCAGGCTTAGAGTACATAATATTTACCACCAAAGCTAGCAGTAATCAGGAAAGGATGAGTTTTAAATTGAATGCAAACAGCATTTGCAGTATCTAAGGCCAAAACATCAAATTAAAGAAAACCAAAAAAACAAAAACAAAAAAGGCATTGCAATGTGAATTTAGCCAGCATATTGCCACCTGGAAAAAGGAAGAAAATCCAGAAAGAACCATGTGGCCAGAAGCATCCAGCAAGGTTGGAAAACAAAAAAGGAATGTTTCCTGAGGACCTGGAGAGCGCTGAATGGACTTTCCTGCTATTCTCATAAATACCTTGTTCCCAGGCTGAGGAGAAACCTTAAGAAGAATATCTGCTGCCAGGACACAGTGAGTAGGGGGAAAATTGTATTTGCAAACCTATTTATTTCTGTTTCATCTCACCTTTGGTTCTCTCTTTGGAAAGTCCAGCCTTTACAGATTAATTTCTTTTTAATGCCAGCGTTTGTGCTTACACATACATAGTTTGTGGTCAAATCACACTTTTTGGCATTCAAAAGACTATCTTTTAATTTTTGAATGCACTAATCTCACTGACCATATGCCTTCAGATGGATTTCTTTGAAAGATATTTAATACAAAACAGGGCCTACACTCAAGAGAAGAAAAAGAGATTTCTGGTGAGTACAACAGCATACTTCAGAATTATCTCAATGGTGAACTACTGCAAAATGTCACTGTGTGTGTCCAAACTTTAGAACAGATACAACTCACAGCCCTGGTGTCCCATTTTGTTTGGACTAAGCAACATGGTGACAAACCTGACAAATTCCAACTGCATTGGAACTTGGGCTTGGGGAGGATTAAGGCGTTACAGAATAAGACCTGGAAGTGTGTCAGGACACGACTGAGATATGCAGTAGATCCAGATGTTCTCACAATCCTGGAAGTTTTAATTTAGATCCATCTAATCTTAATGCTGTTAAAGGCAAGATCATTTCAAAAAGCAAAGTCTGTGATGTCTGTGGAGATGCAGTGTGTACAAAAAGCTTTCCCAGCATTGTCAGCAAAGCATCCAAAACCTTTGTAGATCTGTAAGCAAGAAAACATTTCAAGCCATCTTGGTGAAGACATCTGTTTTATTTAAGGGAACAAGCCCAGTGCTTTTTGGCTCCTCAGGAATTTATCAGCTTCCATTACTGTGTATCTCCAGTGGATAACCTATACCCAATGGACTACATAAGCATAAACTCAGCAGAAAAAAACAACAGTCTAGTGCTTAGAAAAATCGAATGCTTTCCACAAATACATTTTTCAGGTGTAAACAAAGACATTTGAAAATATAAACAGGCTTTATCTGAACAAATACGCCCCCAGAAAGAGACAGCTGGATAAATTGTAAGAAACACGTTACCATTAATGAATAACGTAGGGATTGGGCCCAGAGGGAACAAGGGTGTAAGAAACTGATAATGATTCTGATTCATCAGTATTTGGCTTCATGGTAGAATTCTTCCTTTCTATCAATAAAATACTTATATGGAGATTTTGTAAGGAAAAAGAAAATCTGTCTGATGAAAGTTGTCATGTTTTTAAAGTCTCAAATATTCAAACATTGCAAATTCTAAAAGTTAGAGTCTAAGCAATATTCTGATCCATTATTACCATCAGTATTATCAGTCTTTAAAATGTTAATAGTGATAACAAATTGGATTTTATGAAATTAAAAACAACCTACACTGATACGGAAATAAAAGTTTTCTTAAATGAAACACTGAAACAGAGAAAATAACCAGTTTTCAGTCCCACTGCTTTGCCAAAAACTGACATTCATTGAAACAATTTCCCAAAACCTTAATCACTTACTGGAGCTTCTAATTTGATTTTTTTTTTCAATGATTGTTACTATCACACATCTGTGTGGGTAGTTGTAGGAAGCTGCTTGACACCATAAAAATATGGTGAGACTGCAGTTATTCAGGGAGAGTAATTAGCTGCACATGCATTATGACTTATGAAATTTCTTATCTATTACAGCCTCAGAAAACTCAGTATCTTTGTGAATCTAAACTATTTCCAGAAGAAATGGACCAATCAGAGTCAGCCTGGATAACTCCAAATCTCTTCTTTCAATGGCAGTGTGAGGGGAAGAAATTTGAAGAAAAAAATGCCCACAGAAAAGTATTCCCAAGGTTATATGCCAAATAAGTGATACATAAATTGGAATGCAAGGTGGTTAAGTCTCTGGAAGTGTTAGAAATACAAACCAAAATAAAACATAAATTAGAGGAGTTGCAATGCTTAAGAATATAGAGAATTTGCCCACTTCTGTAACACAGCAACAATCACCAGTCTGTGTCAAAGAAATAATGAGAAATAATGTAGGCTGTAGGACAGCAAAACTTAAAAGGAAAACACCCTAAAATCACCTTCTTGCTCTTTATTTCTTAATCAAATAAAAACTCTCTGTCCCCTTTTCCACAATTTTTATATTTTATTGGCAGAAGTGGTGTTTGCCTTCTTCCCTCCCACCTCAGTCTGGAGAGTTTATAAGCCAGATAAGTAACTTGAAATAACATGTTTATTCCACAAAACTGAAGTCCAAGAACTATCACACTTTTTCAGGTTCGTGGCTTCAATTGTGACACAGAATCGCTGATTCTACCAAGACTCCAAGTTTTTAATCTTAATACCATCCATGTTATTATAACCCTAAACCCCCAAGTTGCCAAGCTCTTTTCATTCTCTTTTTATGCTTTAGAAGTTCTGGGAACTATCAAGAATTAAAGTCAAAGCCTTTATAGCAAATAATTTTCAGACAAACTATATTTTTGTTTTTAATCTTCTGAGAGAACTTCTAAAAGTCTCTTGAAGATTTTATTTCCCTTTCAAATCCTATTCCAAAAGCAACCCAACCTAAATCCAGCAGAAAATCTGTACCAAACAACCCTTTAAATGTCAAACAAGAGTTTTTAATGCTGTATGGCTAAAACAGATTTTAATTTTCCTAATGTCAGGGCTCTTCTCTGGAAAAAGATTTAGATACAGCTATTTGATATCTGCCTCAGATACTCAGAAAACCTCTGTAGTAAGCAATATAGGTTGCTGATAGATAGGGCAATCGAGGCAGGCATCTAAAAAAAATCACACAGGTCAGTTCCCTGTGCTTGACAAAGGTGCCTCTGCCTAATAGGACAGATGGAAGATGAAGAACCACTTAAGTGAAAGGCTAGGAAAGGTTGCCAAGGCCAGCTTGAAAATGTACCTTTTCAAACTCTGCATGCTCTGTGTGGCAGTAGGTGAAAAATGCCTGGAAATATTTCTTTTCCTATAAAAAGTTTAGATTAACATGTAGAATTCCCTGACATGGGAGAAAAAAAAGACCAGCCACATGAACAAGTAAGACAAAGACTCTTGAAATGCAGTGGATACACTTTGCATAAAAAATACCTTATACCACACCTGACAACTCCTCACCAGATAGAAATAATGATAAAATATATGTAAAAGCTACAAGACAGCTTATGTGGTTCTGAGTCTATGTAAAGAATGTTTACATAGTTAATTAAATTATCCCCTAATAGCTTGAGCTTAGGAAAAAGTCTTGTAGAACCACACATTAAAAATATGAATGAAAAAGACAAAAAGATCTCACAGAAATTACAGTGTTTGTTTTACACAATAAGGGGCACACTCTCTTCCACTCTCGCCAATAAACCAGAATTTTACTGTAGTGACCAAAGCCTGGCTTACTGACAGAACTGCAGCATTGCAGCTGCTACTGTGTGACCACAGTCACTCCACAGGGATCATCAGTGTGTTTCCTGGACATGAGAGATCCTGTAAAGTAAAACCCTTTCTCTCTGACCTGAAATTATGGTGCTTTGCAAATAGAAGAAACCATCTGGTTTGCTTTGAGCATCAAGGGTGAAATACTGTGTCTGTTAAAGCTAACTTTGACACTGTATGTCAGTCAGACTGTGGTGTGTGAATTTATAGGATATGAAGAACACTTTCTGTGATTGATATTCCCAACACTTCCTGCTATGCTGCCTTCCAATGCTGATATGGTTTATACTGCCTTACAAGACTATATCTGCTTAGTGGTAGGCTTTGTCCTCAAATTTTCTGTGATACAACATAAAAAGACAATAAATAAAAACAATAAAACCTTTTTTCTACTACTTGCCCAGACAACAATCAGTTAACTAACAACTATTTGAGCCAGTCTTGTCTCTAAAAAGAGCTCAAGAGTAATAAGGAGATAAGGTGTCAGTTCATGAAATGAACATTACTGGAGTCCAGAAATATTTCAGCAATTCAAAACCAGAAAAAATCTTTCCTGGGATAATGGTCCAGCATATATTCAATTAGCCTGATGGTTACTGGAAGTGTTTGGCCTGCAAGTGCTGCACAGCACCAGAGGTTAGGGGTAAGGGTTGTGGCCACTTCTGTGCCTGCTGAAGCAAATTTAGAGCAAGCCTCAGCTGGATATAACCTTCTTAATCACATGAATACCTACTTTTCTTTCTATATTTATATTAAGTACAGAATTATATTGGATACTCTCTACATGTGTAGGGAATTTTACTGAGACAGTCAGCATATATTGTAAAGCTATAACAAGAGTATATATACATTTTTACTACCTTCTAGGACATAATGGCTACCTTTTAACTTTTTACAGTCTTCCCTCTGTTCTAACTCTGGAGTTATTCGTATCCACAGCAGTTTAAAGAGATGATACAAAAAGGTTTTTGAAGTGTAAGCATGATATCTCTTATACCCTCATAATATTATAGTCTTATGTTTCTATAATATTCTCTTTAAATATTTATTTATATGCAAATAGAAAAATATGTTAAATGTGTGTTTCAAGTATAACGAAAATATGATTATGCATGAGATGAAAATTAATTTACTTTAGATTACAAGGCTACGTTTCCTCCTTTCTGCAACATGAGCAGTTGATGGACTGACAACAAAACAAGTACAAACTTCAGGCTCTGAGACAGTTAGCAACTAGTGGAATATAAAAAAAAGAACAGCTTGTTAAACCATCCTTCATGTCTAAGTGGGAATGTTTGCCTTCAGCCAGTGCTACAAATGACTTATGCTTTGATCTCAGCTGAGATGCACCAGGTTTACTGATCAGCAGTTATGCCAGTGAAGTTCTAGGAAGCTGCCTCTTCCCAGACTTCCACCTCTTAACTTCTGCCTCCAAGCCACAGAGTGGTTATTGGCCTTGTGAGAGGCCCCTGAGAGCCTCAGCCTGGTGTTGGATTAATTTCAGCACAGTGCAGTAAAGTTTAACTTCACACTGGAATGGAGCGGGAACTCTCACCCGCTCACTGACAGAGTCTCAGTTGTCGGACTCAGGTAATCAAATATTTATGACATCAAGCAGCATCTGACTGAAGTGTGTTTTGGAAAAGAATTACCTTGGGTTTCATGGGCAAGCCTGCAGCTGACCTCAGACACTACTGCTCACAATGAGTGCCCAGGATGGATGCTCAGAGCACACCGTGTTTCTGTGGTTGGCATCATTCAGCAGTGGGCTGAATGCTCAGTACAACATTACCGAGTGTATTCTTTAGCTTGGATATGTATAACAAAGCTCAAAGAATTAGCTGAGCGAGGAGAAAATGTGTGCAAACATGCAACCAGATAATTGAAACACAGAGTTCTCTGTTCTGGCTCAAAGAAGTGTTGAAGGTGCAAGGAACAGCAGCAGATCCTTTCCTTAACTCTAATTCTTCCTGTAAGACTGAGTAAAATGTCTTCCTTGACAGTTTGGTTTTTGTGTCAGCACAGCAATTTCCACCGGTCAATTCAGAATGCAGAAGAGGGAATTTTTTAGGGAGCAGGAGCTGCACCCATCAGGTAAGAGTTTGACAACTGACCTGTTTGTAAGTAGGGCTGAGCCCCATAAAAGGGAACCTTTCAGCAGTCCCATCATTTTCTCTGCTTGGGTCAGGTCCAGCTCTGTGCCACCAGCCTTGCACTTTTGTCCACAAGGCTGGCAACGACTGAGAATTGTGAGGAGAAAGACATGCAAACAAAGCAACATTTCCTTCCCCTCTCCAGCCCAGTCTCCTCCACATGAACCCTGTCAGTCATTGTGAATTATTAAATTATCTGTTTCTGAGATGCCACCTTGTTTTATTCCCATTAAGCTACCTGGTCCACAGGTAATGGCAGTTGCTGGGGCCCTGTTAGGTCTGGTATTTCAACACTTGCCTATCTCTAGCTAATAATGCTTTCTGACAAGTTTAAATTTCATTAGAGATATCACTGTAATACATGCTGAATGAACACTACCAAAAAGTAGCACAAGAGTGCAAGAAGTCATTAAATTATTACTCCCAAAGTCTCATGATGATTATTGTTAATAGGGCAATCAAATCCTGCTGTATTGTTCCCTAACTACATGCCTGCTTAGTGGGTAGCATACATTTTCATTAAATAAAGAGTTATGGTTAGAAGAAGAATGTAATCAACATTAATGACCTGAAGAGTAATTGAAAATACAGTCTCAGTCACCACCCCACCCAGCTATTAAAAAGGACAATCATTAAAAATATTCTAAACTAATTCCATTTTGTCTCTCTGCATGTTTGCAGACTATCATTCACATTCTCCCCGCACTGTTATCTCTCTTTTTCTGGTTAAATTAATTTACTGTAATTAGAATGAAATACACTGAATATGAAAATAAAATTTTGGCATTGGCTACGTCTGATAACAAGTGCTGCAAGGAAAAGCATTATACATTCACCATACATTCATTATGCATTACATTTGTGCAAAGTAAATCACTTTGGGTGGAACCGACTTAGCCTCAGTATGCAATAATTACATTCCCTCCCACCACACCAGTGTTTAACAATCCCTTAAAAGAGGCCAAAAATGGGTTGTAGTTTATGTTTAAACAAAAAAAAAATCTGAGCCAAACAACCACATTTTTTTTCCTTAAGCTCACAATATTCAACATTTCTTTCTGGGTTTGCATATTTGTCTTTGTTTCTCTTGGCTTATTTTTTCTTCCTTACCTCAGAAGAATTCAGAATAAATAAATTGGTTTTGTACAATCCTAAAAAAAAATAAAAATTAAAAAAAACCAAACCCAAAACACAAGACAGACCAAAACAAAAGTCAAACACAATATGGAGGTCATTTTAATTTCACCATGAGAGAATTTCATACACTTCTTCAGTTTAGACTGTCAGCAATCAAAAAAAAATCAACGATTCCAAAATACTTCGAGACTGGGGATTGACACAGCAAGGATTTAAAGCACCTGAGCATTTCTCCAGATAATGACATCTGAGAAATAATGTCAATCCACTAATCAACTACTGCTGCTGTGTAATTTTTTTCACAATATAGGAAAACATTGTTTTTCAAGAAAGAGCTTCAACACAGTTGCCTTTCTCTCCTGCCTCTTATCTGTAAGCAGGCAGATGTTCCTGAATTAATATATGTGAGTCATTGACCATTTATCCTTTAGTACAAAATTAAATACATTTTGTAGCATTAAGCAAAATTATTAAGTGGAATGTATAATACAGTTTAATGATTTTTGTAAAACTGGAGGAGAAAAAGAATTATTTCTGTAACGATGCATTTTTCACACCGAGTTTGTTTGTTTTAATACAGATGACATTATAATCTACTCTTCAAACCCATTTTCTTTCACTTAAATCTAGCAGCACTTCAAGGAAGTATTGAAGATAAGAATTAAACAGTACAAGCAGACCTCACTGGATTTAAGAAATAAACACAATCATGTAGCAAATAATCTTAATTCTGACCCAGAACTACTTGAGCTCAATACACCTCACAAAAAGGAGCTATTCTCATTCCAATTAAATCAATGTCTTTTTCTTTTTTTTTTCTTTTTAGTGTTCAAGGATTAAGAATTAAAGTGAAACAGTAGTTGAGGATAAATAGAAGAAAGGAGATTAGAAAAGAACCAAGTCCCATCATTTCCTCTGCTTTTGGAAGAATGTGCGGCTTTTTTTTCTTTTTTTACCCTTTAACCTATTTTCCTTATGAAACAATTTTCTCTGTATAATAATTTAGGTAATCATTTAGAGCTGCACAAAGTAGGCAGAGAAATTCCTCTAACAGGAAGTTTAGGCAGCAGCACTTAACACTGGTTTTGGGTAGTTGAAATGATTATGCAAAAGAAAGGGCTGCAAAATCAAAAATTTTTCCATTTCCAAAAGTTTGTACTAGAAAATAAAAGAAATTAAATTATATACATTTAGTATTGGTTACATAAGTAAGTGCTTCATGGAACTGTTAACAACACCAGTCAAAATTCAATAAAAATATGCCAATTTGAAATGGTATTTGTGCATTGAAAATGTGAATGTTGCTCTTACTAATACCACACACTTCCCCTATATCGAATACATTGGTATTTTATTCCATTCATATTTTACCAGAGAAAATTACTGTCAAAACCCATGAAAGATATGGATGGAACAATACAGCCTACATCCAGGATTATTTCAAAATCTGTTTATTCTTTTCATCTGGCTTTTTTAATGTTATATTTTTTACAACCTGTTTTATAGATATTATATGCCACATAAAGATTCCTCTTGCTGTGTGACAAGAATCCCAATGCTGAGAAATATTCCCATGCCATTCAGAAATCTGGCATCGCACCCAGCCCTTAATCAGCCCTTACCCATAACTTTTTTTTTACTGCAGTTCTTTGTGGCTCATGGGACTAAGTATTTGCCAGTTTTAGAATCCAGGTAATTCCAAACATTAAATTCATTCTTTAGCTTCCTGTACAGGGATGTGGTCTCCACAGCAAAAGGAACGCATGCAGACTGACTGCTGTAAATCCTAAAGGGAAATGTAATAGAATAAGTGCAGAATATATTAATATATCATCTTTGTGACATATTTGAATTATGTCAATGGAATTTACTCTCCAGCACCCTTGGCATCACAAGGAACTGGTTAGTGTGTGTGTGAGTATCTAGAGGAGGGCAACACAGGTCCCATCAAAGCAAGAGGAGATGTGGATTTATAGCATCTCAGCTACTTCACAGAAATTATCTATGTGCACACTCAAATGCACACAAAAGCATCACAGTTTAACCCCCACACTGAGTGAGATGGAAGAGAGAACCATCAGGGTAAAATGCAAAAAGAAGTGTGGGTTGAGATGAAGACAGATTAATAATTAAAAAAATTTAAAGGAACAAAAGAAACCATCAAAGACAATAACTCCATGGCAAATGAGTGATAAAAACCCAAATAAATTGCTGACCACCAGCTGCTGGTTGTGGTGGTGCCCAACTAGACCTCAAGCAATAGCAGCCCTGTCCAATATGGTCTGGAATATCCTGGGGGTCAGCTGTCCCAGTGTGTCCCCTGCCAGCTTCTGGTGAATCCCACAGTCCACTCACTGGTGGGGCAGTGTGGGAGGCAGGAAAAACCTTGGCATTGTGCAAGTGCTGCTCAGCAAGACTTAAAATATTCCTCACACTGCTTTCAGCACACATCAAAAACACAGCCCTGTAACTAGCCACTGTGAAGAAAAGTAACTCCATCCCAGTCAAAACCAGTACAAACAACAAAGTTAGAAATTATGGAAGTGAAAAAGAGAGGTCAGCCAAACAACTGCCAGCACTTGATTAATGCTGTGTGAACTCTGACACTCACAGGTACCTCAATAACATGGATATGCATTTGTACCATTGAAATATCTCTCTGTCCCTCACATTCATGGCAGAAATGCCCTCCTGGCTCCTGGAAAGGGACATATCAAGCCTTCAGTAAAATCAGCACATTTTCCCCAGGAGTCATTGAAGCCCAATAAACATTGAATCCAACAAAGACTCTTTAATAGCGAGCTTTGAAGTGTGAGTGTGCTTTATAGGCCTGTTTTATTTGATTATACACTTGCTTTTATGGTTCAGATCAAGCACATGCAGCAGGTTTAATATTTGCCATGCTGTCTCTGGGGAGTCTATCACATATGCACGTAACAACAGTTTTCAGTCTTCAATAATTACCAGCAGCAGTAGCAATTGCCAGAGATAGTTCAAATATATAATTCAAAACTTGAGGTTTCTTTTCTTTTTCAAAAAAAAGAAAATTATCTCTGAACACTTTTCAAGAGTACACAGAGCAAATATGACAAGAATTTATATGTATATAAACATATATACACACACACACTTATGTCCTGCTTATTTTTCTCTAAAAATCTTTTTAATTCTCACACCTTTCATTTTCCTTGCCCCAAATTCTGAACGGTCAGCTCTGCCACAAGGTGGATTCTAGCACCTCACTCTTATTAAAAATGTTCTATTTTACTGAGCTCCCAATTCAAATTGCAGAGTTTAAAAACATTACTTCCATTATTAAATGGATCATATTTGGAAAATGAAAAGTGACACATCATTTCCCCTTGTGCCTGTCAGGGAATGATGAAGTTGAAGAGATACTAGTAGGGAACCTAATGAAAGTTTAAATTTACACTAGTCTGTGGTTGTTACTAATACAATTTGACTTGGTGTGCCAAAGGCTCTTAGACGTACAAAATATGTATAAATGTATTCATATGTATTTAATGTATTTATATATATATATATATAGAGATATTTATGAGAAAGCTATGGGCACTCAGACTGTATTCTAAACTATTTTCTCTTCACTGATATTACATATTGAATAAAGGAAATATGATAGAATGTCTTTGAGAGAATTTTCTTCCCAAATAGCTAATTGGATTTTAGATATGATAGTCATAATTATGTACTTACATTAAAAGAAGAAATGCATGCATCATCCTTAACTGCCACATTTGCTATTTTACTATATTCTCTGTACATGTTCTATTCTTGACAAATACTCATTTCTTTCCCTTCTCACTTTAATAGTTGAACTTATTATTCCTCTTTCAATTCTCTTGCATGTGTCAATTCTGAGACCAGTCAAGAGTGCTGACAGTATGTAAATTAAATCCAGGAGAATATAAGAAGAGACTTCTCATTTCTCTGAGCGATTTAAGAGAGATAAGGAAGAGAGTGAAAAGATCCTTCTGGGTATCTGCAGTACTAAGATAACTTTTATTGTGGTTAAAACAGATTAGCCTCTTCGTACAAGGTGTGGTTTATTGTTCACACAGCTGCTCCAACAGATTGTCTTCCTAGGCAAAACAGGAAATAAGGTAAGACCTGGATATTTTCAGTGAAATTCCACTTTAAGTATTTCTTAATTAAGAAAACATTGTTCAATTAAACAAAATTAGTCTGTGAGAAAATGGGATCAACTGGCTAAAGAGATCAAAACACAGTACTGAAAAGGATTTTAGAAGGATATGCCAGTAGATACAGTGTGTTGAAAGAGGTTTAAAAAGGGCAAGACAGAAGACAAGTTACATCAGGTGGAAAAGTAGTCATTTTGCTTTACTGCTGTTCTGACATTAATTATAAATGGCAGGTCAGCTGTCAGCTGAGTAATGTACTTTCCTTGCAATTTGGAACACGTTACTCTTCATCCAGGGTATCTCTTAGTCAGAACTTTGCTTTGGAAGACAACACCACACAAAAAATTAATTAATAGAAGACATGTAATCCCATCTATGATTCCAGCTGAGCCAAATAAGTTAGTATGAAATTATAGAACCTTATCTGACTTTTCAAGTAGCACGAGGGTTTATTGTTGTTGTTGCTTTGTGTTTATTCAATCCAGAAATATTTGAATTTTGTAAGGGACTGTGATTTTGGAGTGATTTTCATACAGTGAGAAATTATACTGATTTTATTTGAAATTTACAGTGAAAAGCAAACCTATTCAAAGTTTTAAATTACTATTTGTTCTCTTAGAGATGCAAATTATTGGCCATTTCAGGAAATGGTGAAGTCATTTTTCCCAGCATTTGGGGAAATTACTCAAGTACCATTGATTTCAATGATACTTAGTGTTGGCTCAGTTCATCTTACACAGATTTATTGGGCAAAACTATTGCTGCTTCTGAGAACTTGATATCTTGTTGATATCTATTTTTTTAATTTTATTTTTAACCTCAGATTAGCTCTATTCCTGCCCTGTTGGCTGAGTGACTGTAAGAGTTCAGAGAGGATTATGAACATGCATCTTTTAGTCTATTTTCACCCAGCAGAAATCCAGCCAGGCTGCCTGCTGAGGTCTAACCCCAGCCAGCAACTGAGACCACAGGATGGGAAATTACCTTGAGAGACTCACTGCTACAGCATGTTTCTGATCTGAGCTAAAATGCCTGTGAAGACACATTCTGTGTATTTCTGTTGGTATTTAAGCAAGTATGTGCACTGCTCCTGTTGACCCTACTCACAAAATGTGATAGTTTGCATTGCAGGCTCTGTATGTTAGCAGATATAGAGAATGGGCATGGGTGGCAAGAAACCTCTAAAAGATTCTGCAGGAAAGACAGCTGAGAAGGGAGCACTGATAGCACTGAGTCTGTTGAAATAATCCAAGTGAAGTCATGCAGTTAAACAAGAGGCCTTTGAAGGGAGCAGGAGAAGATAGCTGCTAATTGTAAAAAAAGGAAACCACTTGGCAGTTGCCCTTGAGGATGTTCTTCAGTATATTTTAATATACAGGGGCTGGTTCATTGCCAGCCACCCCCTGCAGACAGAACCATGGGATTCCATTGATGAGGCTCCTCACAAATAGAGCCCTGCAGAGCTCCTGCAGCTACAGCCCCCACACTGTGAAATCCAATGTAGGGACTGCAACCCTCCTGATGAAAAATGCAAAGACACTCAGCCAGGGAGAAAATCATTTTGCCAGTGTGTTTTTGCAACTAATTTATGGACACATAATGTTTAACATGCAGAGTCAGAGAGGGAATTAGTGCACTATAGTGAATAAACAGAATAATTGTGAAATTATTTCTATATCTCTATCAGCAAAGCTTTGGTCCATGCAGAGCCCCTTGAATTACAAAGAGGTATTTCAAAACCAGACTCTGTGTTCTGTGTCCAGCATAATTCTGCTCATGGTAGAAAGTGAGAGATTTTAAAGCCAGAAAAATTCTCTTCTTTCTCCCCCACTGCAAGCATCAAGGAAATTTTTAAAAATTATTTTGGACAGGGCTTTTGAAACTTGTCATCCTTGGGAAAAAAAAAAAAAACAAAAGCAAAAAACAAACCAAAAATGATGTTTTCTCCAAAAGCTACAAGATCACCTCAAGAAAGTGGAGGGGTCTCATGGGTAGATTTCAGCAGTGACCCACTGGCCCTTGGAAACACTTTGAGGGATGTGCAACTCTGCTCACCATATCCAGCAAATATTAAAGAATGAAAAAGAAAACACTCAAGGGGCCTGCAAATGCTGCTGGTGTTACCTTGACAACGTGAGTTAAACACATTCCTCTGCCAGACAGTCCAGGGGAAAAGTTCCAGCTCTTTATTAAGCTGCCCAAACTAATACCTGTTAAACGCATAGCTCTGCCTGAAGAGTAGGAAAAAAATATTCCATATCCTGTCCTATATTCTCCCTTCTTTCTTCATATCAAGCAACAACAAAACAGAAACAAATCCCCCACATATTTCTGTTGTACTGTTCCACTGTTTGAAGATCTTTAGATTTCTTGCCCATGCTCACTCTCCCTAAGTTCAGGGGCTCGGGGGCTTAAAAATTAAATGCCACATGTGAAAATAACACCAAAGATCACCTCTTCAAACTGTAATTTTTCCTAAGCCTTTTTGGAGAAACCTTCACTTGAGGTTTTAGGAAATGTTTTTAAGAAGAATTAGATACCAGAGAGTAGTAGGTGGTAGGTGTATGTTGGAATTTGCACAAGGTCCTGAGCACAGTACATGAAATTCATGTGAATTATACATCTATACATTTTGCTACTTCGGTCTAGATAGTAAAGTCAAAAGAGCTTTAGTTCAGTTTCTAACTTATTGTGTCATCCTCAGGAGGCAGGGGAGTATAAATTTGATTTACCAGACGTTTAGGTCAGAGCTTACCAGTCCAAGTTTAAGGTTACATTAGTCCACGTTATTTTGGATCATCAGCCATAAAACTAAAAATAGGGCTATGCAAAGTGATGCTCTGGCTACTGACACATGCAACAATACCCAGCACAGATGCAGTGTGGGAGGAACATCAAAAAAGGTGTTATCAGACAGTCCTTCCAATCAATCTTGCTAGAAATTACTTTTCTGAGTGATCACAGAGAAGGCAGAAGTTCTCCTTTCCCCTTCTGTGAGGTTTATGACATTCTTATGACCACGTGAAAGCAGTAGCCAGGCTGTTCAGTCTGGTGTGCAGCAACAAGTGCTCTGTCACATAAAGAACAGTTAAGAGACCATGTCAAAAAACAAGGTTGCATGCACACTGCAACCAACAAATAAAAAAGAGCTAATTTCTTACAAATACATGCCAAAATTCTCCCCCAGAATCAGTCAGTAGATGACAGAACACACTAACATTAAATTATATCATATTACCTGTGTGCTACAGAGGCTAAAAATTCAAGTTAATTAATACAGTATTAAAAAAGAAAAAAACCAAACGTTTATATCTCACCCTTTTCCTTCTTCTTAAAAGACAGTATTCCACATGAAAGACATAAATCAACTTTAAATACAGTCAAACCATTTATGACAGCTTTAAAAAGCCAGTAGAGACGAAATAATTTTTCTGTGAGAAGAATCTGTACAGTGAACTGGAAAATCCACAAGCTTTTAACATAAATTTTTGCCTTTTGGTTTGAGAAACATTAAACAATTTATGGCACCATGTGACTCTGCCTAAGAGACCAGAGTGCAATCACTTCAGCTTTTCCCACTTCTATTATCAAAGTAACAGCAGAAAGATTTTTGTCTTTTTATGTTTCCTTCAATTAGGGAAAACAACAAACCTAAACATTTTCTGAGGAATAACACATGATTATTCATGTGGACATATACTTTGCAGAACCTGGTGAAGAAGATAAAACCACAGAAATTACATTTCTCTGCCAGGAGTATGGCTTCTTGATATGCCTGGGAATGTTTACCAAACCAGAGCATCATATTCTAAAGGTTTGTAATTAATCAATGAACCTTAATGGTTTACAACCTGAACATGCAATTATTTAGGCAGAGGTGATTTATTCAGTACATTTTAAAGGATGTTCTGGTGGGTAGGGAACAGATGATGTTTTTGAGCGCAGGTAAATGATGGCAGTCTATCATAAGCTCTTTTGTTATTGCAGACAAGTAATTTAAGATTATATTCTGAGAAGTGTTGAGGCACCCCAACATGCAGTTCAGCACAGAGGTGATTTGTCTGCATTTCAAGGACTGGTGTTAAAAAAAGCCCCATGGATTTCAACAGATGATGCAGAAAAGACTACTGAGAACCATTTCTGTGAATAAAAAGCTTAAATACCTTTGAAAAACCTTGACCTATGAACATGTCAAAATTGTAATCATTAATGATATTCATCACATAGTTTGGGTTGGATGGGACCATAAAAATCACTTAGTTCCAGGAACTCTGCCATGGATAGGAATATCTTTAATTGGATCTGATTGCTCAGAGCCCCATCCATTGTGGCCTTGAACACTTCCAGGGATGCAGCAGCCACAACCTCTCTGTGTAACGTGTCCCAGTCTCTCACCACTCACACAATAAAGAATTTCCTCCTAATATCTAATGTAAATCTACCCTGATTCTGTTTAGAGTCATTCACCTTGTCACTACATGCCCTTGTGGAAATTTCCTCTCCAGCATTTTTTAGGACCCCTTTAGGTACAGGAAGGCTGATTTTTCCAGGCTGAACAACCCCAAGTCTCTTCACTCCCATGTTTATGACAGCAGCCACCACCTTCTCTGGCAAACCCTTTGGAGGCAGTGGGGAGGGAGGGGGACAAGGGTGAGGTAAAGAATACTTCTTCCTTTAATTAAATAATTGCTTTGCTGCTTTTCTCAGACTTAGGAGCCTCCTCTGCCCCTGTCACTGCCCAATTCCACATGGGATAGATCCATGATGGTACACACTCAATACATCTCTCTGTCCCCTGAGCTTTTCTTTGCACTGATGAGAATTTTTCTGCTCAGTGAAGAAAACTTTGAGGTTTTCCTTTTTTAAGAGGGAAAAATTAATAACTAGGATCTGATTACCGAACTGTAACTGCTTTTCTTGACTGACAGAGAAACAGCTAAATTATGATTTCAGGAGTTTATCTCTGCTGCAGCATTATAAATTTGAAAACTTTATGACTTTTCTTTTAGCCTAGTAGGATAAAAATGTGAACCTCTTCATGTGTTAAATGCTCTCTCTTGGAGTGTATTATTGCTTAATATATCCTCATACTTCACAAATTAAAGCAAAAAAAGTTAAAGTTAACTTCTTTTTCCTGAAACAAAGCTATCAGTGGGCTTGATTAATATACAGATGCTGCACGCTGCTGGGACCATACTTCCATTTTCACAGAGTAATATGTTCTGCTTATGCTCTTGCAGCCATGTAGATTTATACCTTTTGCATTTTAAGATAATATATGGAACTTAATATTGTTATGCAAAATGTGTGTTTAAAGTAAAGCATAGCACTTTTATTCCAGACTGTGCAAGTTAAAATGCACTGAATTTGCATAACGTTTAGCAGAGTTAAATTTAAGGGTACCTCTTCATGGCATAGGTATGTGTGGGAAAAGCACATTCCTCTCTAAGTCTCATTTTAAGTATAAGTAGGTCACAAACCAGGAGCTGAAATTCTCCAAGTTCTTCTGCACAGAATATGTTGGCTGTCCTTGGCTGTGCAGGCTGCTGGAACAGAAACCTCAGAGTCATTTGGCAGGAAATGCACACAAAGTCTGAAGAAGCAGGTTAAGAGTCTCCCCTGCCCAGTGTTTTGCTTTACATGCCTGCAAACAAATCCCACATTTGCTGGGCTGACTACACAGCCCCCAGCACACCATGGGCACTCAGAAATCTTATTCATTGCACAGCCAACTCATGCTTAGACTTGCCAAGGGCTATGGAGGATGTACTCAGAAATTAAAAAAAAAAAAATAAAATAAGGAGCAAGCCCCAAAACATGCAGGGAATCTCTGTGAATTCACTATTACCTCCTTCTTTTGTGCTCATCTTCACTTAATTGGCTCCTTATAGTTCTGGCCCTCATTAAGTAGATGCACTTTTCTCTTCATATACTGAAAATTGCCTTGCTACTTTGCCAGCAGTGCCATCCAAGTTGATGCCTGTTCATCTGTTTCTACTATTTCTTTTCCATTACTTCTGTAATTATCTACCCGTGAAAGAACAGGCCAGATATAGATATTGGTGAGATCATCATTAAGATTCTTGCAGATGCCTTTGCAAGAAGAGTGAAAAGGGAAAAGTCTGAGCTACTAACTTGTTTTTATCCTGGAGTGGCTCAAAATGAACCCTTAAGTATCTTTCCCCTATGAAAAAGAGTAATGCCATTAATTTTGATCTGAATTTTTAATGCATACAAGTCCCTGATTCATGCAGAAAATTTAAAAAAAAGTGAAATTCTGTAATTATTTTTAAAAATCAAATTGGAATTGTTGCTGGGATGACGCCTGTCCGGAGAGCAAGGAAATCCAATGTTACAAAATCCCCAGTAACCTCCCCTGAGACCTGTGGGTTTTTCTTGGTAGCTAAAAACACACCACAATTTTAGAAGCACATCTGAACAAGAGCTGCTCAGCAGGAGGGCTGCAGGAGCAGAACACTTAACCCAGCACAACATTAAAATGTGCTTGACATTGTCACAGACCTGGTGAAACCCTGCAGCAACGCAGCATCTGCTTGAGAAGCCCATTCTTGGGCTTAAACAATGGAAAGTGGATCATAAACAGCTTTTTGAGCACCTGAGCCCCTGATTTCCTACAGGCCTGTCTCCTGGCTGTTTGACCTGAACTATCCTAAGGCTTTCTGTGACCTTTACATGTGAATACACTTCTCCCATGAAGCATTGCTTGCAGCCAGCCACGTTAAAAATAATCCACCAAAAAGAATCCAAAGTGAATATTTAAAACTCACTTTCTTTCCTAATTGTTGTCTTTTTTTTTTCAAGCATGTGAAAATTGAATTATCCTGAAGACTTTTAATCTCTTTTCAAATCTCTTCAAGGCAGTAGAAAAAAATTCATTTTCTTTGGG
>VZTZ01027001.1:0-10713 GCA_013400955.1 Drymodes brunneopygia
ACATTTGGGCTTTGTGTGGTGAAGGCAGAGGAGATATTCTAACGTACATCACAGAGCTACACTTATATGATAGCACATACAGGTCCTTGAGAAAAAAAACCACTTCCCAAATACCTGGAAAAATGTTGCTCTAAGAATCTTAGCAGAGATGAAGGCTCAGAGAGGAAAAGTTAAGATAAGCACAGTGTTCAAGGTGACAAAAAGTTCAGGTGTCTCTTTACACAGCCAGAGAGGTTTTCTTTCATCACTGCAAGTGACATTACACCACTGGGGACAAAGCCACCCTGGAGTCTCACTGTTGTGATCCCCGGTCAGGCATCGTACCTTTGCACTGGACAACAGTAAATCTCAAGCAGACCTATGCAAGGAACTTTCAGCCCATAATTTGATACATCTGGTTTTCCTTCTTTTTTCTCCAAGCACAACGTATCAGGAGGTTGGCTGCAAAAATCTCGGTCTGGTTTAAAGTAGTTGCAAATGCTTTCCACAGCCTGTTGGAATTTTCTGAGGTGCTGCATTTCTAAATGCAAGCACTGTGCCAGTGTGGTGGGTTTCAAACTACATCCTATAGAGGGGATTTGGGTCATTTGTCTTGTGACTGTCCATTTCCAGAGTCACTGGCAGCAAAAGGGCAATACTGAAGAGAAAAAGGAACTTGTGGCTTCCAAGAGTAGTAGAGCTGGGCCACAGCTTTCTGCAAGAGTTCCAGGACAAGACTCAGTCATAATAATAATTGTTCAAGATACAGCACCTTGCTTTTACTCTTCTGGAAACCTTTGCATTCTGTTTGCTGAATTCACCCTTCTGTTAGCTGGAGTTTTCTGAGACAGATGCAACTGTGCAGTCCTTGAGCTGCTCATGACACAGTCACCCCCTCCCAAGCACATCTCTCCTGCTGCACTTCTACAGCAGGTTCCTAACAACATCTTCTTGAGAAGATATTCCCCAAGATCATGTTTTCCTAAGTTTAGAACAGTGCCACAAGAGATTGTCAAACAGTTTAGTAAGATGTGGAGTTTGAGTGGGGGAGGGAAGTGACAGATGAAAGAAAAGGTTTGGGATGTGGATGCAATTTCCAGTATGAAAACAAATAACATTCTGAACTTAGCAATTCAATTCAGCCTTCGAAACTCATGCTCCTTGAACATTCAACTCAAAGATTACCTTCTGTGGGTAGGAGGGCTGGCAAAGCTTGAGCACTGTGAAACCCTCCAAATGCCAATGGGAATGACAAAATCACTCTTAAATTAGAATGTGCGCTCATGTAATGTGGCTCATGCCACAAAATAACTGAGGAATATAATTGTTCTCATACTCCCTGCTTGGTACTGCTTAAAATAGGAGGAAAGTGGTCTTTGCTGAAGAGATGGGGGTTGTACTAAGTTCATACAATAAGGCAAATTCTAGGCACTCAGCCTTCTATGTTAGAGCAACTTGCTATTATTAAGCAATAACTAGAGCACCTTGGTATTATTAAGCAATAACTCCTTGAAATGACAGCATCCAAAGTGAAAACAAATAGCTCAGAAATGCAAGGCATCCAGGAGTTAATTTTTCTAAGTAACAGAGAAGCAGAATCCACCAACAGTTCTGACACCTTCCATTAGTAAGTTTTCTAGATGAGCAATTCATGACACTGAAGGAACGAGAGCATTAGAATGTGAAATGAAGGGTGATGGATGGAGACCATAGTGAAGAAGATGATAAATCATGATCTGAGCTATTGATGTGCCGTTCTGGAGAACGTGGCTTCTTCTAACTCCACCGGATTGTGTTAGACCACAGCTTTCCAATTACATCCCTCTGTATTCTGCTGTGAAATTAAACCAGGGATGTAGCCCTCATGAATGAACTATAACCAAGAAGGAACTAAGAAGTCCTAAATATGCTACTGTATAAATCAAGGTGGAGCACACATCTACAATACTATTATGATTTTTCCACCTCGAAAAGAACAGAAGAGAACTAGGTAAAATAATGTTGCAATTTGGTTGGTTGAGAGTTGCAAAGCAGCTTCCAGACGAGAATGAAATAAATAGTTTAGATCTCTGCAGCTTGGAAAAGATATGACTGATGATGAATATGATAGAAAGCTTTAATACCATGAATGGTATAGAGAATTTGAATAGGGGATGATTAATCATTACTTTTTCTACCACACAAACTAGGAGGCAGCCAGTAAAATGATCAAGCAGCAGGTCAAAAAGAAATGAAAGAAAGGATTTTTTTAGATAAAACACACTTGAATTGTGAAATTAGACCACAGATTTCTCTGGACGTCAAAAGTATAAATGGCTCCAAATGTAGTTGAATAAATTAATTGAGGACAGGTCTATCAGTGACTATCAGACATGACGGTTCAGATGGAGTATTTGACTTAGAAAATGCCTAAAATGCAGATTGCTAGGCTTTAGAAAGACACACTGGGGAATATTTACCCCAAACCCCCTCTAGCATTGGAAAACACAAAATAATGCTTGTAAATCTCAAAAACATCTCACTTGGAAGGCAAGTCTGACCACTGACCCAGGCAGATTTACTGTGGCCTGTGGGATGGCATGCCTAGAATCACAGATCACCTTTGGAGTGCCAGCTGGAAAGAGATTTAAAAATAGGATGAATCAATTTCACTGGATTACAGAACAAAGGCAATTATTTGGATTATGCAATTGAGAGGAAAAACAGGTGCAGTAGTTCTGAAGGAGCTCTGCCACAGACTTTCATTGCCTCCTTGAATCTTGGGAAGTGTCTGTTTTGTGCAGTCTTCTGGGAAAATGAGGAAAACAACGAAGTGCGTTAATATCTACTTGAAACTTAATTCTGATTTTCTGCTCTGGATTCTGTCCAGTGCTTCCTCCCACAACAAGGTGTAGAGGACAAACCCAGCAGCACTTCACTACTGGGTATTATTTCAGAGAACTAAGTTGGAGATGCTTCCTAAGCACTGGCACAGAGGGCTTGAATTCACAATGCAATATGGTGCCTCACGCATTCAAATCATGACTTAGAAGTATAGTCTCACTAAATGTCTAGAATTGTTTTCTTCTTAGGGCAAGGACATCTGATGATATCAAAGGCATCTGATACTGCCTGTCTTATCCCTCACCCACTCTTTAATACAGGTAAGTACACTATCCTGCAGCCATAGTTGAGTGACATATAGGAGGAAGGGAAAGGAAACAACCCTAAATGCATCTGGGGGCAAGTTTGCTTTTGGTTGTTGGGGGAGACTTTTTAGATGCAGTGATTTCTTATGATTCACTACATGCTTGGATTATCACAGATTAGGCTGCTTTCCTAGACAACAAAATCCTCTTTCTGATCTCACAGTGTCGTACAAATCACCAAGCATAAAACATATTCATGCTGTAATGATTTTCTGATAATCTCATGACCTCTAACAGAGTGCATGATGCAGCTAGATATGGTACACATCACATTAATATTGCTGACAACTCACTTGACAACAGCGAGTTTACACATCATCACCTTCTTCCTACAATACAAGCAAAATATCCCAAGTTCATCTGAAAGTTTTTCTCAGCTATTCAAAGCATTTTGGGGTTGACTATGTTACACTTACGTGTTTCACCACAGCTATCACAGAATCAGAGAAAAATTCATATATCGTCGCATGTGTGACTTTCAACTTGTCTTTGGCAGCACACAGAGACCAAACATTATACACAGACCAGAGAGGTGTCTATTCCATGCAGAACCCTGCTTGTCCAGTGGAGGGACAACCCCATAAAAAGTCATCTGTGTAAAGCATCAGAGTAACAGCTCAATTATTTGAGCAATGTGAAGAACCTATACTGTTACTTAATATACCTGTGCATTGTTTTCCTGATGCAACTTGCCATTGAGGTATCTTTGTTTTTCTCATTTCACTTCCTACATTCAAAATGTCACCAGCCATCACTTCCCAACAGTCATGTCACACTGAAAAAGGCCAGTGACTCCCAGACACTGATTTTTTTTCCAGCACATTAGGTATGTATGAAATCCTTTCAGGCCCAGTGTCTCTGAAGACAATTTTTTCAGGTCTTCATGGCCTTCCTGAAAGGCCCCCTAGGACTGTCTGTGCCACATCATGGTTCTCAGTCTGCAAGATAGGGTTGTTGCCATCTAAAACTTCATCTCCTCAAGGCCAGGATCTCTTTCCTACCCTTCAGTCTTCTGCACTTTGACTTCTTAAGGTGTTTGTGAATTCTTGACTAAATCTCCATCCCAAGCTCTGAAGTGACAGTGGTCCAGCACAGTCTCACTAGGGGTCAGGCAGTTAAGCAGCCCAAAGAGCCAGTGCCAGGAACTCTTAATATTGGTATGGCCTCAGAATTTATTTGGTGCTTTTGCCTCCTATTTCATCCTAAACTTGGATAAACAATAACTAGGCTGCCAACTTGTGATCTTTGTTCTCTCATGCGCTTTCTTACTGCATTCTCACTGGATAGATCTTCCCTTTGCTTGGACTGCAAGCCCTACTGGGACCGAAACATCATCTCTCATATTCTGGGGAAAATCCAATACATATTGCCAACAACAATAAGTTTCAGTGAAAATTCTGCATGTGCAATAACTATGGAATTAGGTACAATGGGACAGTACTTGGTCATAATAGCTGTGACATTTTTCAGAATGATCTGGTTTGGAAGAGTTGCCAGCAAAGCAAAGAGACAGCACCCACACAGTGTGATTCCACGGACTCGCATCTGCCTTTACTCACAAGCTTCTTGCAGTCATTGTGAAAATGCTGAAATGCATATTTTCATGCCAAGATCTCTCACCAGGGAACTGATCCTGTGAATGGCATGGACCATGCTGGGTGTAAGTTAACTAGAGTACAGGCTCAAGAGAGCCCATCTGCAGCACCATGAAAGAGAATACTACCAGGGCAAAGACAAACCTGAAGCAAAGGGTCAGTTCTTTTCCTCCCAGAACTGCTCAGCTTTGTGTTTTGCCAGTCAGGAAGTCTGTGCACAGTGAAAAGCAAAGATGTAGTGCTCATAAAAAATTGTTACATTTCAGACACATTAATTTGCAAGCATCCCCCATGTGAACAACTTCTGCTACTTAAATTTTTCTTTTAAATGTAATGAAAATAAAACTGTTGCACATTAAACCAAAAGAAGGTGCAGTGTTATCTTATTTTCTTCATTGTTGTCCCTGAAGTATCAGCCTCATCATAAACAATCTTTTTGTCCTCCAGGTACACCACAAACAAATATCTGCAGACAAAACTATTTCCAGCTCTTTTTTCATGAGTGAATGTTCTTTGCACCCTGTAGTGCATTATCTCTAAAATATCTCCCAAAGATCAAATCCATCCCACAGTTTCTATAAAAGGTCACGTTTTGCAATGTAGCCTACAGAACAATGACATTTCAAGGATCAAAGAAAAGGTTAAAATATTCCTATAAATCTATTGTTGGGACTTTTAAGTATTTTCTACGCAGAAGGAAATGTCAGTTTTCTTCAGGAGCAACTGAGGGCTCTGTCATGGGTAATGGGTCTGTTACGTTTTATATGGTGAAAGAAAGATGCACTTCACTCCCCAACTCATGCAAATGAAACCTAATTTAATTTTAAACCTCATTTATTTATTTAGATTTAATCTAAAACTCCCACATCAAAGCAAACAGAAAAACAACAAATACTATTGGGGCCTTAATAAAAAGAAATTGCGGCAAGCCAAAATAAAACTCAGAGGAGCAGCTTCTGCATAACGTTATAAATTATGGCCTTGTAGAGCACCCCAGCCCGTGAAATACTTTACTCAGTCAGGCTGACGCCGAGTGAATGCCGAAGATTTAATTCAGTCGCTTAATGCTCCGTAAATCTGAGCTGGCATTGAATTTTGAGATCTGGAGCTTGGTGGTTAGAATTACGGCAGTGAGGTAGAGAAGCTTTTGTGGCGAGAAAGCAGATGGTACCCACTCTGGGCTCCCAGGAGGCCATTTCTAGGTTCTAAATGAAATGAGCTTATGGCTCCCACTCACTTCTTAATTAGCACTAAATTACACTCACACAGACAGCAGATACTGTACACAGGGGAAAGAAAGTGGCAGACTAGAAAAGACTGGGAGATAGTGAGAAGCCACACTTTCTACTGCCCCTGTCCACAGTAGCACGACTATCTCACCCCTGCTGCTCGTCTCACCTCTGCTGCTCATGGTATATTTCTAACCTCACACGTGCTTTACTTGAAATGATTTGCAAAAGGGAAACTGAATGGCTCAGGAATCAGAAGGAAGATATAAAACTTCATTGTTTAGCTGGAAATGGATTTATTCACACCAGTTCCTAGACAGGCAAAACTCTCCACAACAAAACTCTAAATACTGCAGATACTAATGGGCTGCCTCACTCTTGGCAGTCTCACCAGCGCCACATGGAGGACCAAACGATCAACCCAGTCTTCAATTCCTGCACCACAAGGATAAAACCAATTGGCAAGAGAAGCTCTGTATGCATTTTAGCCTGTTTTGATGTTCACAGTCACAAAGCAGAATAATTTAACTTCACAGTTCTGGCATGAAAATCTTTAGGAGTAAGGCATTGAGGGCACGAACCTGATAATGGCCAGAAGAGAAGCTTACCTCACACGTGACCAATGGGAATTCTTCAGAAAGGAAAACAATGTTCCCCCAGTTTCCCCTATGAGTCTGAGATACTTCTGTTTCATATTTGTGACTACAGCTTAGGTAACTGGCCTCTGCTCCCTCTTGCAAACATCAGTGTTGGGCTGGCATTGGTGCCAATAGTGGTGTTATGGGGCACCTTAGCAGAGTCAGGCTAAAACCAGGACACCAAGAACCAAGTTCCACAGCATTTTGATCACCCACAGCACCTTACAGACCTATTTGTAGGCATCCAGCACCTATATATAGGACATATATATATATAGGACAACAAATACTCCCACTCAGCCCAGACACAACCTCCACATCAGTCTGCAGATGCTTTTGTGTTACACAGACTATTTTTGTGAACTCCAGATGATGTATAAAGCCAGACTCAGAATAGCTGAAACCACTGTGACCATGTTCCAATTGTAGTTATAATCATCCATGTTCTAATAATCTTCAGTTATTGGTTACATTAGAGGTTTCTGACTCTAGATGGAGAATCCTCACCCCAGGCATCTGGGTCTGTCACCATGCTCTTCTGAATGGCCATATAACTTTCATAATTCATTTAACTCATTCACTGTTGTTTGCTGTTGCTTTTTGTTGGGTTGGGTTTTTTGTTATTTTTTCATATTTCCTTTCTTTCTCTGGATCTTCCTTGCTTAATAATTACCAGTCACTGAATCATACCAGAAGACTTTCCAGACTGAACTGCTGAAAGGTTTATTTTTGTACTGCCTCCTCTTTGCTCATGTCCACATATCCTCACTTACCACACTAATTGTGTAAATTCTGGACATCTTCAGAGTTGCACCAGACTTCCTATTTGTGTCTTTTCCAAATGTTGAAGCATCCAAATCTGCTCTGTATTCTCCTTACACTGATAGTTTACATCCACTTTATAATCTAGACAGAGCCCCTGCAATTCTTAAAACCCTTGGTTCCATCTCTAATTTTAGTAATCATAATCTACAGATAGGACTTAACTGAGCTGTGAGTAGGAGACAAAGGATTTTTAGCCCTAAGAGCCTCTTTGATATACAGAAATAGAGTTGGTCACTAGAGTATGTGCTAGTGCAAAAGAAGTCATTGGACCTATAAGGACCTGTAAGACCAAGGCTCACTTGTCTTCTGTGCTGTATAGTACTTACAAGACATAAGGACATGAATAAAAGATTCCAACCTTCAGCACAGTCCTAATGAAGACTTCCAGCTATTATGAAAATAAACAAAACCAAAAAAAATCACGCCTACACCTCCCCCCCCAAAAAAACCCCAAACCAAACAAAAAAATCGCTAAAGTTAAGAAAACGATGTTATTTCAGAATTGCCTTCATTATTTCTGCTAGATGACTTTGCTCTGTAACACAGCAATGTATTCTGTTCCACTTTCTTAAAATAAACAATTGGTCTATAGCTTGTCAACAAAGCTCCATTTTCAATCACCCAGAGAGACAAGGCAAAACACATCTTGCAGTGCTCCTATCGCTATAAAAAGGGTTTGGGGGCACTTCAAGCTGAGAATTTCTTTTGCTTTCCCTTAGAGTGATTTGCTGCATAAGATATGACAGATTTGTGTTGACAACTGGACCTTACGAGTTTAAGGAAATCCTAAAGCAAGAAGGGAATATTTATTGACAAGCTTATGTCTTGCTCTGGATCCAAAATTCTCTTCCTTCTAGATCAAAGCACCCATTAAAACCATGAAAATTGGAGATGATAACACAGTGGCTAACAGGAGAGTGGATGATGTAAGGGCAGATCACAACTTGCACAACTTGATTCAGAATACTACACGCCTGTCACAGAAAGAGTAATGATAGTTTGCTGCTTTCAACAGGACTTGTGGCATTTACTTTTTGTATTGACTGTTACACCTTCACCTTCTGCAAAGTCAGCCTGAGCAGAGAAAAAAAGCACCAATTAGGATTTCAGCAAAGAAAAAACTACCAGGGATGCAATGAAAAAAAAAAATCAATTTTTCCCTTCTACTAACAAATAAACCATAACCGCACCTGCACATAATGTAAAACATCTTTGAACTTTACAGTGCTGCCAGGATTAAAGGAGATTAATTTTTAAGAAATGGGAAAGATATTAAGATTCTTCAACATCTATAAGGCACAGGCAGCAGCTGAGCTGTACAGTTTGAGCTGAGAAGCAATTTGCATTATGTGTGTGAGGGAAGAAGGCAGTTGCTCACCTGTGCTGCCTCATGGTCTTTACAATCAACAGACATAGAAAAGACACACTGACGAAGGCAAAAATTTGCAGGAGAATTCAGAAGACAGGCTGCCCTGTCCCCTTCTTTTAGAAAACTCCAAGAATAAATCAAAGAAAGGATGAAGGGAGAACAAGCACAGGGAGCTTTTAGCACACTGCAGTTTTCGGCTGTTCAGTTTCCACACCAGGGAATCAGGGATCTGTTTCAGGTGCTGACCTGACCAGGGAAAATGACAGTGAAGGACAAGGACACGTAGGAGGGTTGCTAGCTTAGAGTTAGTAGTACCAAAGGTCTCAGAACTGGTCTGAATAAATCAGCACAATTAGACCCCAATTACAGCCTTTATGTGCTACCACAATATAAATATTTAATAAGAAGCATGATGACTAGAAGATCATTATTAATCTGCAGCTAAGCAGTATTAGTGAAAGCAGAGCTTCTGGAGAAGACAAGCTATTCCAAGAAGTTACACAGGAACACAAGACTGTACATTTAGAACAAAGACACCTGGAAAATTTGGCCCTATAACTGCATATGCTTTGGAGATTGAGATTCGAGGGAAGAGGCAGAAGAAACTCAGACAATGTGAAGAACAAGCCCCCAGCTGAGACCATCTTCTCCTTTTTGCTCAGACTCCAAAGAGATCATGGCATGGGGTGCACAGCAAGAGCTCCCTGGAGAGAGTATGGGTGAGAGAGGAAGGTTCAAACCTACAGGTAGGAGTGAAGGAGCTGGGAAGGTCCTCAGAAATGAGACCTAGTTGGAACCTGGAAAACCTTCAAATGCTTTTCATTCCAAGAGTTACAGGGAAGATGTAGACTTTAGCAAGACTAGTAGGTTTGGTTCAAGTGTGAAATACAGCCCTTATAAGAGACACTATAAGAAATACAAGGCTTTAAAAGATTTTTTTAAAAGGCTTTACAGAGGAAAGCAGATTCCAGCTAAAGCAATGTCCTTAAAGGGGCTAATGAAATTCTTTAAAATTCTGAGACATGAGATAAAAGACACAGGAGGATGTTGGAAACGAGAAGTTAAATTACAGAACTTCCTCAAAGCAGAGGAAATTGTTCTCTGTAGTTCAAGAGAGAAAAAGCCTACAGAAACTAAAATAGAGGCTTAAAAAAAGCCTCTTAAGTTGCAGTTGGTACGCTTTCAGCAAGGTACATGTTTCTCACATTTTTACTGGCTGCTTGAATATAAATAAGATTCCTTAATAAAAAAGGTCCATTAGAAAACATAAACTTACAAGATTAACTTATTAGAAGAAGAGTTTATAAGAAATTCTGGACCATTAGAAGTGTAAGCAGCATGGCAAAAGACCAGACCCAACAGCCAGATGAGGACGGCCATGCTCCCCCCTAGCAGGTAACATTCCAGTCTGATAAGAAGAGAGTCAAGACAGAAGGCACCTTGTGTGACAGGAGAGTAGCAATTCAACAGAGCACCAAGCACAGAAGACAGCAGGAGCTGTTGAACACAAGCACAGTGCTGCCTGCCTTCAGGCTGTGCAGATGAGAGAGCATCAGGGGACACGGCACACTCGTAGGGTGCACAGATGGTAGACACAGCAATGTCTGTTAAAGGGGTTCCAAACGTACAGGCAAATGTCAATGAAGGCACCCTCTGCTTTTAGTTACAAACCAGGGAGGCAGGCTGTGGGGTGCTGTGTAGTACCTTGGTTGTCATATTGAGGTGCATTTGTAGAACTGCACCTCAGCCCTAGGCAGGATGGTGCAGGAAATGTACTGTGCTTTCAGGCAAGCAGGAGAGGAGATGGCTCAGGCTCCCATCCTGGACCAGCTCACTGTCTTACACTGACAGGTTTCTGAAGGCACACACAATTTCAAGGAAAGGCATAGG
>VZTZ01027004.1:0-21346 GCA_013400955.1 Drymodes brunneopygia
TTGAAGAAATCCCTAATCCCAGAACTGTTTGGATGTTCCCAAAGTGAAAAATGGGGGAATAATGAAAAAAATTAGAAGAATCCCTAATCCCATAGTTGCTGGGATGTTCCCAAAGCGAGAAATGGGGGAACAGTGGGGAAAACATTGAAGAAATCCCTAATCCCAGAGCTCTTGGTGTGTTCCCTAAGTGAGAAATGGGGGAACACTTTCTCAAAGTCCCTAATCCCACAGCATCTGGGCTGTTCCCAAAGAGAGAAATGGGGGAACAATGGGAACAACTCTGAAGAGTCCCTGATCCCAGAGCTGTTGGTGTCTTCCCAAAGCAAGAAATGGGAGAATGATTCAAAAAACCTCAGAATCCCTGAATCTACAGCTGTGAGGATGTTCCCAAAGCGAGAAATGGGGGAACAATGGTGAAAATTCAGAATTGAGTCCCTAATTCCAGAGCTGTTGGGGTGTTCCTAAAGCGAGAAATGGGGGAACGATGGGAATTGGGTCCCTAATCCCACAGCTCTTTGTGTGTTCCCAAAGTGAGGAATGGGGGAACACTTTCTCAGAGTCCCTAACCCCACAGTTGTTGATGTATTGCCAAAGTGAGAAATGGGGGAACAGTGGGAAAAACTTGGATGAGCCCCTGATCAATCCCACAGCTGCTGGGATGTTCTCAAAGTGAGAAATGGGGAAAATTCAGAACTGAGTCCCTAATTCCAGAGATGTTGGGGTGTTCCCAAAGCGAGAAATGGGGGAACAATGGGAAGAGCTCAGAATTGAGCCCCTGATCCCACAGCTGTCAGAGTGTTCCCAAAGAGAGAAATGGGGACAAGTGACAAGTGGGAAAAATTGAAGATTCCCTAATCCCAGAGCTGTTGGTGTGTTCCCAAAGTGAGAAATGGGGGAACAGTGGGAAAATCTCAGAACTGAGTCCCTAATCCCACAGTTCTAGGGTATTCCCAAAGTGCAAAATGTGGAAACAGTGGGAACAACTTCTGAAGAATCCCAGATCCCAGAGCTGTCAAGGTGTTCCCAAAGTGAGGGGTGAGGGGAGAGTTCCCAGTCCCACAGCATCTGGGCTGTTCCCAAAGCAAGAAATGGGGGAACAATGGGAAGAATTCAGAATTGGGTCCCTAATTCCAGAGCTGTTGGGGTGTTCTCAAAGCAAGAAATAGGGGAGTGATTCAAAAATTTAGGAATCTGGAATCTACATCTGTCAGGATGTTCCAAAGCGAGAAATGGGGGAACAAATGGAAAAACACAGAACTGAGTTCATAATCCCACAGCTGCCAGGGTGTTCCCAAAGTCAAAAATGTGGAAACAGTGGGAAAAACTCAGAAGATTCCCTAATCCCAGAGCAGTTGGGATGTTCCCGAAGTGAGAAGTGGGGGGACAATGGGAAAAACTCAGAACAGTCCCTAATCCCAGAGCTGTAGGGTGTTCCCAAAGCGAGAAATGGGGGAACACTTTTTCAGAGCCCCTAACCCCACAGTTCTAGGGCATTCCTAAAGTGAAAAATGTAGAAACAGTGGGAACAGCTCTGAAGAATCCCTAATCCCAGAGCTGTCAGGATCTTCCCAAAGAGAGAAGTGAGGGAACAATGGGAAAAACTCAGAACAGTCCCTAATCCCAGAGCTGTAGGGTGTTCCCAAAGCGAGAAATGGGGGAACACTTTCTCAGAGTCCCTAATCCCACAGTTCTAGGGTGTTCCCAAAGTGAAGAATGTGGAAACAGTGGGAACAACTCAGAAGATTCCCTAATCCCAGAGCTGTTGGTGTGTTCCCAAAGCGAGAAATGGGGGAACAATGGGAAAAACTCAGAACTGAGTCCATAATCACACGGCTCCTAAAGCATTCCCAAAGGGAAAAATGTGGAAACAGTGGGAACAGCTCTGAAGAATCCCTAATCCCACAGCTGTAGGGTGTTCCCAAAGCGAGAAATGGGGGAACACTTTCTCAGAGTCCCTAATCCCACAGTTCTAGGGCATTCCCAAAGTGCAAAATGGGGGAACAGTGGGAACAACCCTCAAGAATCCCTAATCCCAGAGCTGTCAGGATGTTCCCAAAGAGAGAAGTGGGGGAACAATGGGAAAAGCTCAGAGTAGTCCTCACAGCTGTAGCGTGTTCCCAAAGCGAGAAATGGGGGAACACTTTCTCAGAGTCCCTAATCCCACAGTTCTAGGGTGTTCCCAAAGTGAAGAATGTGGAAACAGTGGGAACAACTCAGAAGATTCCCTAATCCCAGAGCTGTTGGTGTGTTCCCAAAGCGAGAAATGGGGGAACAATGGGAAAAACTCAGAACTGAGTCCATAATCACACGGCTCCTAAAGCATTCCCAAAGGGAAAAATGTGGAAACAGTGGGAACAGCTCTGAAGAATCCCTAATCCCAGAACTGTAGGGTGTTCCCAAAGCGAGAAATGGGGGAACACTTTCTCAGAGTCCCTAATTCCTCAGTTCTAGGGCATTCCCAAAGTGGAAATTCCCAAAATGTGGAAACAGTGGGAACAACTCAGAAGAATCCCAAATCCCAGAGCTGTCAGGATGTTCCCAAAGTGAGGGATGAGGGAACACTCCCACCCCCACCTTTGCCAGGGGCACAGCCCATCCCAAATCCTCAGCACAGTTTGAGTCTGCACTTGAAATTCTGACTTTCAAGAAAAGCTATTTTGTACATTTCAGGGTGAAATCAGTGGAGAAATCTTAATTTCTTCCCAGTGCTCTCATTGGGATTCTGGAAAATATCTCCTGGCTGGCTGCAATGTGCACCTTGCTGTTGCTTAGGATTATCCTTTGGAGGATTCCTATTTCACTCCTAAAAACTAAGCAAGGCAAGGCTAAGGGGGAGGTTCTTCAGCTGAAGAATTCCTTCCCATGAAGATGAGTGATTTCCAAAGGTAAAAAATAGCAAAGGATGTTACTTGAAAGAGGCAGGAACTTGATTGTGGAGCTTCCAGAAGAGTTTGCACGCCGTGACATTTCCCTGTGCTGGTGAGAAATGAGCTTTTAAGTCGTTGCAACAGAATTTTTTTTATAGTTCCTAAATGCTAGAACAGGAATGCTGGCAGCCTGTCCTGACTTAATTCAATGTAATTTTATAGGAGGCTTTCTAAATCACTGACTGAAGGATTATAAAATACCTTAGCAGCTACTTACAGGTAATTATTGGAGTTTATTTGAATAAGCAGATTATTGTAGCACGCATGTGTTCGGAATTTAGGTGAGAACAGCCCAGCAGGAATTTTTTATTTTCATATTCCTTTGCCTTAGGGACAGCTCAATCTTTGAATGCAACTGCAGCTTTTCTTTCTGACCAGATGTTTGTGATACAGCAAGAAATGGAATGAAAAAAAAATCTCTTTGCAGGACACTTAAAATACTTCAAACGTCTCTGCACGGCCTCGTCCAGTGGCAGGAAAATGAGATTTAACCCCTGCCATCCAACCTGAGGCTAAATTAGAGTTTATGCTTTACTTAAGGGATGTGTTTTTTACCTTTGGAATATGAAATAAGTGACATTTCAGCCACCTGAAGCACATTTTAGGTGGTTTTGGTTTTCATTGCTGGGTGCACAGTGCAGTGATGGAATTCCAGGTGCTGCAGGCTGGGATAGAAATATTTATAAGGTTTCATTCCTTGCTTTCCTCCTAGACTTTAATATTTAATTTTAAATTTTTTTTTTTTTTTGCACACCACGAGACTTTATATATATAAAAAAACCCAACAAACCTACTTGTATCCTGTTAGAGGCCAGTAAAAGCCAGCATTTAGTTTGTGTTTTTAGGCTTTCCTGGGGTATCCCCTGGATCACAAGTGTGGAGCATCCTGATAAAGCCTCGTGAGTTTTTATCTATGCATGGCTAAAGTTTAGTCTTAATATCCTGTAGTGCCTGTAGAGCAAAGGTAGCTAGCAGTGCTTTGGGGGGGGCTGGCAAGGGTTTACAGCTCAATCCAGTTGGTTGCATGAAATTCTTTTGGTAGCCCAGAATTTTTTTTGAGGAATCCCGAAATTGCGGTCGGGTGGCGCTGCAATAAAAAAAAAGGGGGCGTTAGGAAAGGGAGCTCCAATTGGAATTAATGAACTCGGTGTAAACCCGGCTTTTCCAGGCCCAGGTCTCCAACCTGCAAAGCCATATTTTTAGAGTTAGTGGGATGTGATGTGGGGAGGAAGCCCAGGGGTTTGGGGTTTCCTCCAGCAGGCACCTGGTGGAGGCTTTGTCTCAAAACTCGTGAGTCGACCCAGAGTAGATTTAAGTGCAATTGATTGAAAAATAGATGAAGATGCTGTAGCTGATTTTTTTTTTTTTTTGCTCTGCTGAACTCTTTTTAAGAACTCCCGATTTGTGCAGCTCTCAAATCAATCTGGATGGGGCTGATCCATAGATGGAATTCCAAGCCCTGTGAATAAAAAAAAATGGAAATAATTGGTGTGAGACTGTGCAAATTGAGCTGTTCCTTAAAAACTGGAGCAGAAGAGCTCGGAACAAAGGCCTAGAACCCTCCTGTGCTGTGCTGCATGTGCTCTATGGTCATAGCTGTGTATTACAAAGACCTTTCACCAGACTGGTACTGGCTCAATTCATGTATTTTGGTATTGAGAGAAATTGATTACCTCAATTTTTATGGTTTATTTTTTTTTTTGGAACTGTGACTTTCAAACAAAGACAAAAAAAAAATAAAAAAAAGAAAAATACCGAAATAGTGAAACTGTGACAATGGTATCCTTTAAATGTAGTAGTGCCTTGAAGATGACACCATTTATTCCCCAAATAAATGGATGTCAGGGGTTTCACCCCTTTTCTTTTTTAAAGGAAAAAAAAAAAAAAGCAGTTTTGGTGAAAGGACTTCAACATTTAACCTAGTGACAAATATTAGCACAAAAATGGTTAAACTGTTTAAACAGAAAACTCTTTGAGGACTGAAATGTGTAAATGCCTGATGCTGCTGCTGTTTGAAGAGCAGTTGCTGATTTTTTGGGAGTCGATTCTTAACGATCAGCAGCGCTTTTTGATTTTTTTTTTATTTTTATTTTTTAAGAAGAGTTGTAACTTTTGTACTCTGCTCAGAGCTGTTTGTACTGTATGGAATCCCCATCCCTGGGGGGGATTTGATGGGATTTGATGTCCTCACTCCTTGCAAGTCGAGGTGAGGATGGAGCTACTCCAGATTGAGGTTTGAACGTTTTATTGCTACTGTAAAACTGAAAAAAAACCCAACAACAACAACAAAAAAAAGCACCATTTCTAACCCACTGATGTTTGGATGCAACAAAAGTGCCATTAAGCTGTTCCTTTTCTCTTTTTACTGTACTTGGGAAAAAAAAAAAAAAAAATTGTGTCCAGGCATTCCTGAGCTTGGGAAGTGCTGCAGAGTCCTCAAGGGGTTTCCACGCTTTGCTGACCTTTGTTAGCAGCTTGTGGTGGTGTTTTTTTTTAATTAATTTCTCCTCACTGAGAATGAGTGTGATCAGAAGTTACTGAAGTTATAGGGGTTCAAATGTGACAAACTTCACAAACTTCACAGGGGAACCTCTGCAACTCGAGCTGCTCTGCAATCTTGGGAGTATTTTGAATTTTGAAGCCGTGCAATTTGGGATGAATCCACTTTTTTACACTTTGCAATTCACCCACCAGGATTGCAGCCAGGAGTGAAGTTGCACGTCAGGGTTCCCTAAAAAGTTGGAGTTTTTTTGTGTGTTTTTTTTTAATTATTGTTATTTTTTAATTGAAACTTGTCTGAATTTGCACAGATTTAAGCTGTTGGAATACTTTGGGTATTCTTGAAAAGGGAAAAAATAAAAATAAAATTGTGACTAGTATAGTGAATTGTAAACTGTGAGTTGGTAGAACCACAAGGTTGATCTAATCTTAGGTTGTTAAAAATGTACCTCAGAAAGCTCGTGAGAAACCGCTTCGTTTTTTACACAACAGCCAGATCCTGACCTAACCCTTCTCACTTTACAATGTGCCAAAATTCACTTTGATACTAGTTCTCAATGCTTTAATATTTGCAACTTTTAAGTTAAAAAAAGAAACAAAAAGCAACAAGCGACGTGTTCTTTGCAAACACTGCTGTAACTTCAGTGCAGCTGAATGGTGTGATTGAAGCTTTTTGCCTCTCGTATTTATTACACGACTCGATTCAGTAAATATTAAAAAAAAAAATGACCTTTCCATTTATTTTTGTATTGTTTTACATGTTTATACCTGCAGTTTGTGTGACTTTTACACCTGTTAACTCAGATGTGATGGAAAGAACCAATAAACTGTCTCCATCCACTGCCTGCCTTTGCTTCCTTTAATCAGCTCACAGGGTCCTAAATTGGGATTTTTAAACTTTGAGCGATTTTCATTTAAGTTTTGAAACTGGCAGAAAGGTGAGTAGTCATTGTTCAAATTAAAATATATATTAAAATATAAAAATTTGGGGGTTTGTGGGTTTTTTTAGCTGCTGTTTTAAGTTCAGACCTTCTTGCTTGGGCTTTTAATTGAGCAAAATTCAAACTAGAAGAAGATTCCTCTGCTTGGTGCTGCTGTCTCTGTTTTTTCAGCAGCATAAGTTGATGTTTGCAGATTTACAAATACAGGGAGGTGCTGAACCTTCCACCTTGTGCTGACAGAAATGAGGATGCAGCTTCAAGCTCCTAAAATCCAAAATCCAGCTGCCATGGAGAGGCCAATCCCACCTTACCCTTCTTTCCCTGAGGGGCTGAGCATGAATCAGATTTTTGCTGGTAAAGCTGAGCCTGCAGCTGTTTTTTTTCTCTCTGTTTTACATCACTTTTGCATTTGTTGGGGGAAGGTTTTGTGCTCGATTTGGGTTTTTATGTAAAACCAGCCCGTTCAATCCGGCCTGCTTTGCATATTCCAGGTGATCCCATAAAAACCCAGCAGCTTCTGGGGCTTTGCACTGAAATCCAGGAGTTTTCCCTTGGTGCAGCTGGGTTTGGAAAGCAGCTCCCACCTGGAAATCTGGAATTTCTGGGGTGGCAGCAGGGCCAGGGCAGTGCCTGTCCCCCTGTGCTGGCCCTGCTGGGGCACCTCAAATCCTGGGGGTGGTTTTGGGGTCTCCAGGTGCAGGACAGAGCTGGGGAAGGGTCTGGAGCTCCAGGAGAGGCTGAGGGAGCTGGAAAGGGGCTCAGCCTGGAGAAAAGGAGGCTCAGGGGGGACCTTGTGGCTCTCTAAGATTTCCTGAATTCTTGGAGCCAGGTGGGATTTGGGCTCTGCTCGCAGGGAACAGGGACAGGAGGAGAGGGAATGGCCTCAGGCTGGGCCAGGGGAGATGGAGGTTGGATTTTAGGGAAAATTTCTTCATGGAAGAGGTTATTACACATTGCTCTAAACCTCTCCAAGATTTCAAATCCAACCATTCCTCCACCACTGACCCCTGTCCCCAAGTGCCGCATCCACACGGCTTCTAAATCCCTCCAGGGATGGGGACTCCAACACTGCCAGGGCTGGACACCCTTTCCATGGAAAAATATGAAATTTAAAAAGCTTTGAGAGGATTTAGATGATGGGGAACTGTCTGAGTTTCGTTTCCTAAGAGAGATGAGGTCGATTTTCCTGAACTTATCCCAAATCAGGGTTTTTAGCCCCGTTTCTTGCTCTCGATGATCTCATTCTGCTCAGTCTGGTTGGATCTGGAGAGGTTTTTTTCAGGAGCTCCTCTTCCTTCCACGTGAACTCATCTGGAATTTCTTGGTGGAATTTCTTGGCCTACGTGCCTCTTGAGCTCCATAAATTAGCAGCCTAATCAAAGGAATGAATTCCCAACAGGAATTGCATGGAAATGGGAGCACTTGTTCATTGAATAGCCCTGGGTTTGGCTCTCATTGTCCACGTCCCACAAGGTGCTCCTGTGATCCCTCCTATTGAAATTGGCTTAAAATAAACCTTTTTCAGGCCAGTTTGATGTCTTGGTGTAGGAAAGAAAACACCCATTGGGCAAGGCCTGGAGGATTTCAATGGTTTTGTTGCTCTGGGACAGACAAAAAAAAAAAAGAAAAAAAAAAGCAGCATGGAAAGTAAAATGTGGGTGACCCATTCATGGCTAGGAAATCAGCAGGCACACAATGCATTGTAGAGATCACTGCAAAACCTCCCCACACGAGTGAAACAGGAAATTTCTAATGGTTCAAATTGAGCCTTCGCTCAACCCCACCAAAAAAAAAAAAAATCTTCCATTTTTCTGCCTTATCAAAGTTAGTTCAATATTTGCTTTATATACATCCTGTTCCGGACTTTGATTCCTCCATACAGCACCTTCCTGCCTTCTAATATCTGATTTATTGCAGGGCCCTTTTTCTTCCAAAGGGTTTGGCTTGGCCTGCTTTAACTCTTTATCTTGTCAGCCTCAGAGCTGGGTCTGGCCTCCCCTTGGGGCCTCTCCTTGTTTTGGGAAGCCCTGGAGAAAGGATAACGGGGGAGCTGGAAAAGAGGAGCTCTAAGGATGGGTCACAGGGTTTTTGGGTGAGAGATTTGGAATTTCCAAGGTGCTTGAGTGCATCAAAGCAGGAATTGGGACCTTACAGCCCAGCCATGGGCAGGGACACCTTCACCAATCTCAGGTGATTCCAGCCTGGCCTTGGACACTGCCAAGGATCCAGGGGCAGCCACAGAAAATCTGGGAATTCCATTCCCAGCAATTCCTTCCCAAATCCCAGCCCAATCTCCCCTTTCCCAGTGGGAAGCCATTCCCTGGCTCCTGTCCCTCCAGGCCTTGTCCCCAGTCCCTCTCCAGCTCTCCTGGAGCCCCTCCAGGCACTGGAAGGTGTTTGAAGGTGTCCCCAGAGCCTTCTCTTCTCCAGGATCTGGGAGCTTCCTGCACCTTCCTGTGGGGCTGGATTGGGATCTCTGCCCTCCCCATGCTCTGGGGTTCTGTGAAGCCCTTGCCCATCCCAAGGAAATGAGGAGGAATTCTGTGCTCCAGGTCAGGAGGGATGTCAGCAGCACCCAGGGAAGGTCCCAGGGGCAGGTTGGATGCTGAAGACTCCTGGAAGATTCTTCCTGTTGTATTCCCCTGTGGAACCTCCTGAGGTGAGTTCTGAAGCCCATCCTGTACCAGCAGCCACATCCCTTCTCCCTTCGCTGGCACAAAAAATTGCAAATTGTGGTGCCTCCTAAATGCCCTGAGCTGTGCCCAGTTCCCTGAATCCCATCCTGAATGGACCATCAGGATCACAGGACACAGGGAATGGCTTCCCACTGCCAGAGGGCAGGGAGAGATGGGATATTGGGATGGAATCCTTCCCTGTGAGGGTGGGGAGGGTGCCCAGAGGAGCTGTGGCTGCCCCTGGATCCCTGGCAGTGCCCAAGGCCAGGCTGGACAGGGCTTGGAGCCACCTGGGACAGTGGGAGGTGTCCCTGCCCATGGCAGGGGATGGAATGAGACAATCTTTAATATCCCACCCAACCCATTCCACCCTGGATCCCATTCCCTGCAACTTTATTCTGAAGATGAAGTAAAAAAATCTCCTTGAGTGATGCCATTTCCCCCCTAAAATCCAAAAAGCCCTGCTGTCCCCTGGCCCAGGACCTGCTCCTTGTGGCTGTGTCAGAGCAGGGCTGATAAGAGATCTCTCTCCTCAAAGCCTGGGTTTGCTTGGTGTGTGCTGCAGATTAAAATCACAGCAAATGGAACACAAACGTTTTGGGCTTGGCTGGCTCTGGGAAGGGGGTCCCACCCTTTGGGAAGGCTGTTTGTTTGCTTAGGTGAGGTGGGTGCACGTTCTAACAATGAACTTTTCCTGGGAACGTGGTGGCTCCTGGAGAGGTCAGGGGAAAAAGGGGACAGAGCAGCAGCAGGAGTGGGATGGGATCCTGTGGGGAGTGTGGGAGCTTGGAGTGGGCACAGAAAGAGTTGGGATCTGCTCCTTCCTCTGTGTGTATCCCTTCAGCTCCTCCTGCCAAGGTGGATTATATTAAATTAAATGGATTAAATCAGCCTGGAGTGAGATTAGAAGGGATGCAGGGTGGTTCTGGATGACCCTGGATCCCTGGAAGTGCCCAAGGCCAGGCTCGATGGGGCTTGGAGCAACCTGGAAGTTGTCCCTGCTCCTGGGGTGGAACTGGGTGAGCTTTAAGGTCCCTTCCAACCCAAACCATCCCATGATTATCATTTAAAGAAGGAAAACTCACAATTTGAGCCTGGTTAGAACAGGGAGAGAGAAATCCCACGGTCAGGTCAGACCAGGTGACTCCAAGCCCCGTCCAACCTGGCCTTGGGCACTTCCAGGGATTCAGGGGCANCTGGGGTGGAACTGGGTGAGCTTTAAGGTCCCTTCCAACTCAAACCATCCCATGATTATCATTTAAGGAAGGAAAACTCGGAATTTGAGCCTGGTTGGAACAGGGAGAGAGAAGTCCCACGGTCACATCAGACCAGGTTGCTCCCAAGCCCCATCCAACCTGGCCTTGGGCACTTCCAGGGATTCAGGGGCAGCCACAGCTTCTCTGGGGAGCCCTTTCCAGGGTCTCACTGCCTTTAGAGCAAAGATTTCCTTCCTAACAGCAGTTGCAGAACCCAGCCCCTCCAGCTGGTGCCGTGGGACACGAGGAGGGACAGCTCAGCACCACCCAGGACCCGCCGAGCTCCGTCCCGCGCTCGCCTCTCCCTCTGGGATGCAGAACTCAGCTCCTGGGAAGCTCCTGCTGCCTCTGAGAGGCTCCCAGCCAGTGCTGAGCTCACCCATCTGCTGTGTCTTGGCAGCAGGGGAAGGGGAGGAACAACAATCCTGTTCAATCCAAGCCTGGTGTGTGCACACAGAGCCTGAGGATTCCCCTGGCACGGCCCCGCGGCGGGGGAACGCGGCTGCTGCAGAGAGAGGGCCAGGGATGCATCTTCCCCCTGTCCTGGCTCAACCTGGGGTTGGGAGTGAACATTTCTGCCTGTCTGCAGCCAGCCTGGTGTGGCTGAGCCTCTCATGCTCTCCATGGAGGTGTTCTCACCCCTTTGGTGCCTTTGGGAGTCCTGCCCATCCCACATTTCCAGCACAATTCGTGCGCTGTTGTGGGGATCCTTCAAAGGGCTGAGCTGTGAACACGCTGGTTTGGGATTCATGGTCTTCTCCCTGCAGTTTTCCCATTGCTGGCCAGGTCAGCAATCCACATTCCCATCCTACTGACTAGGGCAGTGAGGAGCAAATCAACATTTTCTTTGGGATCATTTAAATCCCTGTTTTTCTGCTCTGTCTGTGCAACCTCATCCAGACCAGTTGTCCTTCCTTCTTTCTCACAAAGTGCGGGCACAGAGAAGCAGGAGGACCCCTGGAATTGTCCCAGGCCAGGTTGGACAGGGCTTGGAGCCACCTGGGGTAGTGGAAAGTGTCCCTGCCCGTGGTTGGGGTGGAATGAGATGATTTTTAAGGTCCCTCCCAGCCCAAGCCACTCTGGGATTCCATAATTCCAAGGCAAAAAGTGAAGGATGCTCAGTTTTTCCTGAGGAATTAATTCCTTAATGGCTTGGAAGCATCCCCAAGGCTGTCAGTCAGCCCTTGATGAGTTCACTGACACCTGCACAGGGCTAAAATTTAGGGAAAACCTGCCTCAACCAGGGCATCACACCAGATAAATCATTGTGCCTGTATTGAATTGCCTTTTTTCCCCCTCTTTTTTCCCCTTTCTTTTGTCTCTAAGTCAGAGGCTTCCAGTTAATTCACGTATCATGTGAAACCAGATTTCCTCTCATTTCCAGTGGAAGAAAAGGGAGCTGGTGAAGCCTGTCCAGAAAGAAAAGCTGCAGAGGTTTGGGGAGTGGGGGGAAATGGTGGTTTCTGGTTCAAAGCCCAGCCCTGGTGCTGGGTTCTTTGTGCTTTTTGCTGCTGTCTCACTCCTGGTTTGCATGGAGTGAACCCTCTGGATTCCTCCTTCCCATGGAGACTCATCCTTCCATTCTATTGAGGGCCTCTTGATCCACAGAGGGGGCTTTGAATTTTTCCTGTTGTGTTAAAAATCCACTCTCAGCCTCAGTACTGTTATAAAGCTGCCTCTTGAAGTAGGAAAATGGGGAAAAAAAAAGCAAAATAATGGGAAAAAGATGCAGAGTGAATCCCCTGTCAGGCTTGGGAGGAAAAGCTCGGCTAAAGAAGACTCTGAACACCCAAATCCTCCCCTCTGTTCCTGCTTTTGAGTTGACCCTACAAATGATGTCAGGAAGGGGACAGCCTTGATTCCTCTGGATAAATCCAGCTCAAAGTGCTTGAAAGGCTCCAGTCTGTGGCTCCTGCATGGAGCCCTTGCCCCAAATCAGCACAGCAAGGAGCAGAAATTCCTCTGTTTTTCCTCTCAAGTGAAGATAAAAAGAGGGTAGGAGAAAGAAAACCAAGTGCAGAGCTGTTTCCCTGCTCCTGTGTTGCTTCTGCTGATGGTTATTTTGGGATCTGAGCCGTGTTTTTGTTCCCTTTTTGAGACACCTGAAGTGTTCAGCTCAGGATGTCTCAGGGGAAGGCTGAGGGAAAAATATAAAAAGAACGGATTCAGCACATTTCTGGTAAAGTTCCTGAAGTAAAACCTGAATTTAGATATTAATAAATAACATGACCTGGAAATGGACCCCCAACCTGGCTGTCCCATCTTGTGATGCCACCTTGACCACAGGCAACCAAGTTTTCCAAGGAAAGGGGAATTTCTGGAGATAAAAACTCCCTGAAACAGCTTAAAAGAAAAAAAAAAATCCATTCTATTGTGTTTATAAAGCACAGGTGAACATCCTTGGAGTTTGAGGAAATCAGATACAGCCTTGGAGTTTGAGGGAATCAGATTCATCCTTGGAGTTTGAGGAAATCATGAACATCCTTGGAGTTGGAGGAATCAGACACAGCCTTGGAGTTTGAGGAAATCAGACACATCCCTTGGAGTTTGAGCCTAGAAAGGGTAAAATGAGGAATTTTGTTGCTCGAGGTCTGCAGCCTCTTCCCAGGAGGTTCAGGGCTGCTTGATCCTCACCTGGCTCGTGGCCATTCCCAGAAAAAGGAGCCCAACATCCTCTCCTCCAGCTGGATCATCAGGAATGCCATCAATCCATCACTGAATGCGAGGACTGGCTCAGTTCCTGCCCATTCCTTGCAGCAGGAACTGCCCTGAGATAAAAAAAACCTCTGGAAGCAGCTCAGGATTTCCCAGCAGGGTTGGATTGAGGTACCAGGGTTATTTGAGGCTCTCCTGGGATCAACCTGCAGCTCATCCCCAGGAATTCCTTCAGGAGGCAGGAAGGGAAATGGAGAGGTGAATTTGGTGTGTGCCAGGGTGGGGATGCAGGATGAGGGATGGGTAAGGAGAGGTGAAAGCTCTGGTTGTGGAGNCAGATTCATCCTTGGAGTTTGAGGAAATCAGACACTCCTTGGAGTTTGAGGAAATCAGACACAGCCTTGGAGTTTGAGGAAATCAGACACATCCCTTGGAGTTTGAGCCTAGAAAGGGTAAAATGAGGAATTTTGTTGCTCGAGGTCTGCAGCCTCTTCCCAGGAGGTTCAGGGCTGCTTGATCCTCACCTGGCTCGTGGCCATTCCCAGAAAAAGGAGCCCAACATCCTCTCCTCCAGCTGGATCATCAGGAATGCCATCAATCCATCACTGAATGCGAGGACTGGCTCAGTTCCTGCCCATTCCTTGCAGCAGGAACTGCCCTGAGATAAAAAAAACCTCTGGAAGCAGCTCAGGATTTCCCAGCAGGGCTGGATTGAGGTACCAGGGTTATTTGAGGCTCTCCTGGGATCAACCTGAAGCTCATCCCAAGAATTCCTTCAGGAGGCAGGAAGGGAAATGAAGAGGTGAATTTGGTGTGTGCCAGGGTGGGGGATGCAGGATGAGGGATGGGTAAGGAGAGGGGAAGCTCTGGTTGTGGAGAGAAGGATTTGGGGAGACCTAAAGGGGGCTCACAGGAAGGCTGGAGAGGGATTTTGGATAAAGGATGGAATTACAGGACAAGGAGGAATGGCCTTAAGCTGAGGGAGGGCAGGGTTGGGTGGGATATTGGGAAGAAATTCCTCACTGGGAGGGTGCTGAGGGCTTCAGGGTGCCCAGAGAAGCTGTGGCTGCCCCTGGATCCCTGGAAGTGCCCAAGCCCAGGCTGGACAGGGCTTGGAGCAACCTGGGATAGTGGAAGGTGTCCCCTGCCCATGGTTGGTTTTAAACCCCTTCCAACCCAAACCATTCCACGATTCTGTGATTTGTTGCTCTGTTTAAGGGGTGGGACCTGTTTTCCTGTGCTCATCCCTCCAAAAGAGGGAGAGGGGGAATTCTGCTTTCTCTGGGGAACAAAACCCACAGGAGGAGCAGAGCCCTGGGTGACCCTGGTGACCACATTTCAATTGTGGTGAGCAGAAAGGCTGGCAGAAGTAATTTCCAGGCACTCCGTGTACCCAGGGATGGGGAACAGCTCAGCCAGAGCAAGGAGGGCTTTGGTGGGACAAGGAAAGTTTTGTCAGCGTGGAGTCACAAAGTTCTCACCACCCCAGTGCTCTTGGCAGGGCCCTCCTGAGGAGTTCCACTCCTTGAGACAAGGAGAAGTTGTTCCTCCTCCCCTTTGTTCTTCCTCCCCGTGGAGATTTGTTTTTGCGGCTCCTGGGGATGAAACGACCCCTGACTGAAAATGCTGACGAGGTGCCCATGCTTGGATGGCTTTGGAAAAAGGGGGTTGTGGCTTAAAGCCTTCAAAATGTTGGATTTGGGAGGGTTTTTTTGCCCGGTGTTCAGCCTGCCCTGGACAATGCCTGGGTTCTGTTCTAGAAATTCCCCTTTGTGGCTTCCCCCCCATCCTTTAGCTCTGGAAAGTATCTCCTGCCCCGGGCAGAAATTCCTGCTCATCATTTCCTCCTTTTTCCTGTGGGAAGTGGGATTTCCATGGAGCTGTGACTTCTGCTGCATCCTCGTGCTCCTCCTCAGGGAATTTCCAAATTCTCTTTCCCCGTGTTACCAATGTTTTGTCTCCTGTCTGGAGGGGAGGATGGCACCTCCAGGTGTCTGTTTATCTCCAGGCCCTCTGGAGACACATCCAGCAGCCAAGATTTCCCTGAAAAATATTTTTAACCCTTCCTCCCTCCCTCCCACTCGTCTCCCCAGACAGATTCCCCTGGGAACTTGCTGAGCACGATGGTTCTCACTTTTACAAAGTCTCTGGTGGCTGCACGAGAAGAGCTCAGCTCTGCTTTCAGAAATAAACTCCTCACATGTGTTTTTCTTGTCTGTACCCATTTTTTTTTTTCCTTGCTTTCTCACACGAAATCCCAGTTGTCAGGCCAACAAGGGGGAGCTTGAAGCCTATTTGAATTTTAACTTGAAGTAGATGATTTTTTTTCCTAAATTTTTATTTTTCATCTTTCTGTATTTCGAAGCCCTTTGGGCAACATTGGGATTGTTTCTCCTGGCGCGTTCTCTGACCTGATTGACCAAAGTTTTTGTGCTGTTCTCCAGCTAATTTTGGAACTTTTTTTGATGATGTGCAGGCTTTTATTTGATCTGGTTTTTCAAAGCTGTGAGTCCTACCCCAGCTCAGATATTGCTGCTGCTGTATCCCACACTTGATGATTGGGCTGGGTGACCTTGGAGCTCTTTTCCAACCTTAGGGATTCTGTGATCCCATCACCCCCAAGCTGTTGAGAGATGGACCAGAGAATGGGGTGAAACCTCCTTGCACTGGGTTTGTGCAGCCAGGGGCTGCAGGCCTGGCTTCTGGTGGCAATCTGCTGGAATAAATTCAATTAATTCCCCCCTAGCTGAATCTGTTTCACCCACGGCAGGAACTGCTGAGTGATTCCTGCTCAGATTTTGGCCGTGCACAGCTCGGTGCCTGCCTGGAGGCCTCCCCCTGACCTTTTGAACCGAGTTTGCTGAGAACAAGGTGTGTTTTATAGCTGCAGGTATGCCCTGTAATCCCTGATTTAATCCTGCTGGGCACAGGAGGAGCAGAAACGTGTGGCTTTGCTCTCATTGTTGTTCCACCAGCGAGGCTCAGCCCAGGGCTGTTATTTTTGGAGAGTTTGCTTGCTCGTGTTTCTTGCGGAGGCTCCCTGAGCTCTGGGGCTTGGAGGTGTGTAAATCTAAATAAGGGTGACATTTAAAATAGGTTAAAATAGGTGCAGGGAGGAAATGTGAGCAGGCTGGCTTCAGATCCTTCAAGCACAAAATCCCCTCGTGGGAGTGTGGTGAAAGTTCTCAGCACCTCCAGGTAATCACGTTCTGACAGAAGTTGTTTGGGCCACAATTCAAGGGAACTCTAATCTGGACCTCATTAAGACGGATAATGAGGGATTAATCACCGAGCTGGAAGTTGGGTTGTTCCCTGGAGGCGTGGGGGTGGTGACCTGCCTGCTGAAATTTGGGCAGAGATGGGGCAGTTTTGGCTAAAATGGGGCAGTTTTGGCTAAAATCGTGTGTGTGTAAACACAGGTGCAGAGGGTGGCTCAGGAGGGCACAGCTGGCAAAAGTTACAGGGAAAACTGATTGGGAAGGGAAAGGATGTGGAGGGGGAGATGGAAATGGGAACTGAGGGTTGTGGAATTGGGTTGGAAGAGACGTCAAAGCTCACCCAGTCCCACCCAGGGACATTTCCCACTATCCCAGGTGGCTCCAAGCCCTGTCCAGCCTGGCCTTGGGCACTTCCAGGGATCCAGGGGCAGCCACAGCTTCTCTGGGCACCCTGTGCCAGTCATTTTTGTTCTCCCAGATAAATTCTTCCACGAAACACGAGAGAAATGGCAGTTTTTGGGAGCCTGCTGGATCTGCAGGTCCAATTTCCCTTCCAGAGCTGCCCACGGACAAAGAACAGCTGGGAAGCACCCAGAAAGTCTGGACAGTGGAGGAAAATTCCATTTCTCCTTGGAAAGAGAGGCTCAGGCACAGGTACTCTGCTGATGGGGGGAATTTGGGGGACAACAGCCACTTCCAGCACTTTCCAGGCTGATTTTTAGGGCTGGGCTCTGGATTGTCAGCTCAGCCTCACGGGGAACAGGATTTTTTTTGTCTATGGTTATTCCCAGCCGTGGCACAGCTGCCCAGGGCAGTGTTGGAATCCCCATCCCTGGGGGGATTTAAAAACCTTGTGGATGTGGCACTTGGGGACAGGGGTCAGTGGTGGCTTTGGCAGTGCTGGGGGAATGGTTGGACTCAGTGGTTTTGGAGGTTTTTCCCAACCTGAACAATCCTGGAATTTTATGATTCTGAAAGACACACGAGGGGTCTGGGCTTTCCCTTATCCCTCCAAGTGGAGGTTGGATATGGAACATTGAGAATGTGGTTGAGGAGAGGAAGATCTGGGGATCTTTTCTTCTTCAATTGTTCTCCAGCACCACAGGCAGGAGCTCAGCTGATCCTGACTGGGACAAGCTCTTCCCCTGGTTGAAGTTGGTCCAGGAATCTTCCAACACACCACCGTGGCCCCAGCAGGTTTCATGTCCAACGTGGATCCTGATATTTTAACTCCAGGGATTATTTCCTGGCCCAGAAAAGCTTCAAACCTGCTTGAACTTTTGCTACAACTCAAATTCAAATTGGCAGATCTGAAGGAAGCAAACCGTGTTCCCTCCGCTGCCTTTGGTGCAGCATCCAAAAAATTACCCAATGGTTTTTTTTCTTCATTGTTGCAACCAGAATCCCCCTTTGAAGCACCAACCCAGGGAGGGAGCAGTTTTTCCTCTGTGCATCTTTTAACCCATTTAAGCAGGGAACAGAGGGTTTTATGTCAGGAATTTGGGGGTTGTCAGAGTTTAGGGGCAGAGCTGCCTCTGCTTTCTCTCCAGTGATGAGATGTTTTGCTTCCTTGCCTGTTCCCCCTCTTTGTTTCAATCCTTTTTATATCAATCCTCAATATTTACACAGCACCCTTGATAATGAAGGCCTGGCAGATATTTTAAAGATCCAGATGATAAAATCCTACATCTCTATTTTCTCCCCCCTTCCCTCTGCTCGAGCAACTTGCTTTACTCTCTATTTACATTTTAAAAATCTTGCTGCCATCTGAAGCTGTTGGCTCCAGTTTGGGCTTTCTTGGGTGGGTTTTTTTTTTCTTTTTAATTCATTTTTTTTCTTCTTGTTGTTGTTACCCTCTCGAGAGCGAGAAACCACCCGGGGTTTCCAAGTTCCTTCGGAATAAATGTCAAATCAAACATTCCAAACAATTATTCAAGCTGCTAATAAGCAGTGAGACATCCTTCCTGTAGAGGGGATGAACAATGGTTTCCTCTGACAGAAGCACAACATCAGGAGCCTTCCATATGTTGCTGCTGATTTCAGCATCTCCGAGAGGGATGGGAGGCCCCAGTGAGTATCTGGATATCCTGTGGGAAGAAAAGCTCTGTGGGCAACACCCTGAACCCCCCACCCCCGACAAAATTCTGGGAGTTTTGTCCCTGTCTCCTCGACATCCTCCAGTTTTGAGAGGGTTTGCTTCCTTCCCTGGGATTTTGAATCCTTCCCAGCACATCCAGGCTTGCCCTGGAGGCAGGTGAGCCATCCCTCAGCTCCAGCTCCAGGATAAATGTCACATTTATGGATAAACTCCTTGTTTTCCTTGCTTTTCCCAATTTTTAGATGCCCAAATGTGGGAGCACAAAGCTCACACTGACTTTACTCCTCCAGCTCCAGGCTGGGCTCCAGGGAGGAGCAGTGCTGCTCCCAGTTTGACCAGTTTGGTCTGTGGTGAATCATCCCCTTCCCATTTTTGAACACATCACTTCCCATTTTTGCTCCTCTCCTCCACAGACTGTGTTCCCTGGGGAAGGGATCCCAGCTGGGATGGGAGAAGCAGCAGATAAATGCCATGTTTATGGACAAACTCCTTATTTTCCTTGCTTCTCTTAATTTTTAGATGTCCAAATGTGGGAGCACAAAGCTCACCCTGACTTTACTCCTCCAGCTCCAGGCTGGGCTCCAGGGAGGAGCAGTGCTGCTCCCAGTTTGACCAGTTTGATCTGTGGTGAATGCATCCCCTTCCCATTTTTGAACACATCCCCTTCCCATTTTTGAACACATCCCCTTCCCATTTTTGAACACATCCCCTTCCCATTTTTGAACACATCCCCTTCCCATTTTTGCTCCTCTCCTCCACGGGCTGTGTTCCCTGGGGAAGGGATCCCACCTGAGATCAGAGAAGCAACAGATAAATGTCACATTTATGGACAAACTCCTTATTTTCCTTGCTTCTCTTAATTTTTAGATGTCCAAATGTGGGAGCACAAAGCTCACACTGACTTTTCTCCTCAGGTGGTGACCAGGATGGGTCTCTCCAGGTGAAGCTGGCACTGATGGCATTGTCCTTGCTCCAGCTGGTGCCACCTCAATGTTGGGGACAAGAAGGTGACAGTGGGGTCAGAGTGGCTGGGGCTGGACAGTCCATGCCCCCTGGAGCTGATCCCTCTCCTGCAGCCCAGGCTCAGCCCCAAAGGGCAGAGCCCGTTCTGGCTGATGGATCCCAAACAAGGAGTGAGGAAATTGGCCTCATTCCTGGTGCCTCCTAAACCCTTCACAAACACTGAGAGCTGGGAGTGACCCTGGGGAGGGCAGAGCTTGTGGCAGCTCCTTGCTCAGAGCAGCATCCAAATCTTTATTAACCAGTTCAGACATGGCCAGCAACATTTGGGATGTCTGGAGAGTTGGGAACAAAGTTCCCCAAAGTTCCTCTTTGGGTCTGTTCTCCTTGATGCCAAAAACTCTCATTTTTTTTGGTAAAACCCCCAGAAATTAAAAGGGTTTTTTGGGTAATTTTAATCTGTTTTGTGGCCCCAGGCATTGAGTCTGATAAAAGCACACCCAGCTGTTGTCCTGGGAATCAGTGTGATCAAACAAACCCTTGGCTGGGGGTGTCACCTCGATGGTCACTTGTTCTTGGACATTGTCACCATCCCCTGGACATCCTCTCCATTTGTGGTGCCCTGGAGTTTGGAGTTTGTCCTCCTTGCTTGTAGGACATCCCAAATCACTGCCACGCTTTAGGAATTCATTTAATTTCCCCCTTATTATCATTAGTAATATTGTTAAAATATATTTTTTCCCTATATTTTGGCCTTCCCAAAATCACAGGAACCCACAAGCTTCTGGCTGGGGGGTGTGTCCTGCCCAGGGAGGAGGAGGAGAGAGCAGGAGGTCCAAAGGAGAGGTGCTGGGGCTCCTTCCCAAATATTTTTGCTCCTTGGTTGGACACAATGATTTATCTGATGTGACGATCAACCTCCTGCTCAGGATCACCCCCCAGCACCCCGATGGCCACCAGCAGCAGCTCAATCTGCTCCTCCAGCCTTTAAAGCCAACCTGGACCCACCTTTGTATCCAAAATGAGGCCCCTCTGGGGAGGTCACCGTGGAGGGGAAGCGTTGGGGTGGCCTTGGTTGGACCCCAACCCTCCCTGAGCCACGTCCTGCTCCTCACAGAGCCCCTCTGCAGTACAGGGGAGGCCAGAAAGGCTTCCCAAGGGATTCCCAGCTGCTCCTGGGCAGGAGGGAAGTCTGGCTGATTTTGGGATTTCCCTCTGCTCCTGGGCAGGAGGGATATCTGGCTGATTTTGTCTGGCTGATTTTGCCCTTCCCAAGGCATTCCTGGTTACTCCTGGGCAGGAGGGATGTCTGGCTGATTTTGGGATTCCCCTCTGCCCCTGGGCAGGAGGGATGCCTGGCTGATTTTGTCTGGCTGATTTTGTCTGGCTGATTTTGCCCTTCCCCAGGGATTCCCAGCTGCTCCTGGGCAGGAGGGATGCCTGGCTGATTTTGCCTGGCTGATTTTGTCTGGCTGATTTTGTCCTTCCCAAGGGATTCCCAGCTGCTCCTGGGCAGGAGGGATGTCTGGCTGATTTTGCAACAGGAGCAAGCGGAGGTTTCACAAACCCTGGAGAAGCTGAGGCTGTCTGACCTCGGCTCCTCACGAGCTCCATCATCCTGCACGAAATCAGCAGCCTGGCTGGGAAATGACATTTCCCACCTTATTTTTTCCCCAGGTAGAGCCAAAAACACGGGGAAAATCCCCAGAGAGAGCAGGACTTGGAGTCCCTTTGGCTTTGCAGAGCCTGGCACTGGCACAGAGCTGAGCTGCGTGCTCAACCCGGCGCCCTCGAGGGCTGAGCAGATGAAGGCTGCCCTGCCTTCCCCAGGCTCCCCCGCTGCCCAGGGATGGATTGTGACACTTCCAGCGTGTGGCTGCTCTGCATCCTCCCATCCTCACCCGGAGAGAGGGGAGGAGGGAGCCCCGGGGAGCCCCGGGACGGGCTCGGCACCCGCGCCCTGCACAATGTCCATTTGTTCTGGGTGCTAACACCAAATGACAAAAGGCTCCAGATTCATGCTGAACGAAATTGTGCCCTTGCTAATTATTAGATTATGAAATGCGTTTCATAATGTAATGAATAATGGAGGGGTGCACTGCCTTTTTTTTTTAATT
>VZTZ01027008.1:0-21412 GCA_013400955.1 Drymodes brunneopygia
TGAATTCTTCTAACAGTTTGTATAATTCAATAACTAGGTATTACAGTTTTATTTAAGAAGCATGAGATTTCTCTTGTTACCACCTTTGGCAGGTAATCTCAGAGGATTTCACTGTGCTGTTTTGCTCACCATGTGAAGATACTCACGAGCCATCTAAAAGCCGTTTCCACTTCAGTGCTTTATAACCCAGCCTCTGTAAATTGTGGTACATGGGAAGATAATCTGGAAACAGTGGTGAATTGTTTCACTTGGCTATGACTTTTATTTTTTGTTCCTCTTGAAAGAAGGATTTTATGAACTGTATTTGAAGACAGACTAAAATTGGTGCTTTCAGCTTGAAGGTACATTGTTTTGCTAATTGTTGTGCTTTCTTCTGTGTGTGTCTTATCACNCCCCTCTGTCCCTTGGACAAGGCAGGAGGTTGGGGTTGGTACATGGAGGTTTCTTTCTGCTGCTCATTTCTTTTGCTCCCATGTGGGTCTCTCCATGGGCCCCTCAAGGGGGTTCGTGTCCCAGCATGGACAGCTCCACAGGCCTCAGTCCCTTCAGGGTTGTCCCTGCTCCAGTGTGCAGAGTCTCCTTCCAAGAGTACATCTCCAGCTGTGTCCCCAACAGTTGTCCCCTTCTCCATGCTTCCCTGAGCCTTTTTGCCTTTCATGTGTCTCCTCCTGTGCTTTCTTTAGCATTTGCTGCCACTTCAAGCATTTGCTTCTCCGTTTCTCAGATAAAGTGGAGCAGGGGCACTGTGTGCTCATCCGGTGAGTTGGAGGACGGCAGGCAGGGGGTTTATGGAGCCACCTGGAACTGGCCGTGGCCCACACAGGGCAGTTTATGGCCTCCTCCCATGCAGCCCCTGCTACCAAAACCTGCACTTTATCCCCAGTACACTCATGTGCCAATTGAGTGATGCTGGAAGAAAGGTCCTGTCCATGCCTAACTGTAGGAACTCCAGTTTCCTTTTATATACTTAGAAATAAAAACAAAGTTCTCTCCTGTAGCTTGCTAAATAGCAATAATGTGTTGTGTCACTAGGATGGTAATACTTTTACAATTGTATTTATTAATGTGTCCATCTGAGTAGTTGTGTTTGCTCCTATGCAACTGCTGATACCTGGGTCAGGGACAGCTTCTTTCTCTAATGATTGCATTCATATATGTTTAATTTTTTTTTTCATAAAACTTTCTCAAAGAGTTAGTTTTCCTCTTTTTTTCAGATCTGAAGGCAGTGGTTCTGCTGACACAAAGGTGGCAGCTCTGAGCCCTATTCTACCAGTGTGAGTAGTCATGTTCTCTCAGAGATCGTTTAATTTCCTTGTTATTTTGTTTGTCTCACTGATTCAGTGATTTTGGTATCTCATCCCTCTTATCTTTTGGGCTGAATTGCTGCCACCTTGAGTTCTGTGTGACATTCTGTGTGTTGGAAAAATATAGAAAAGGAAAACGTGAGCTTTCAGGTTTGGGGGAACTCAGCCATTCTCTCTCAGTCTTTGCAAGATGGAATCTTGATAGAGAAGGGAATAATTGAGAGAAGTCATGTTTAAGAGAAGGCCTGGAAACAAACAGTTTCTTAGGCACTAAATTGCTGTTGACAGCAGAGCCTGTGTGGGCACAGGCCTGGAGGCAGCCATGGTAAGGGTGGGCAAGAGTGCTGATGGTGGTAAGTGGTCAGTGTAGTACTGAGTCAGTGTACTACTACTCTGCTGTAGTCCAGCAAATGTGCTCCCCTAGGTGGGTGTTAAACCTACATAGTATCTTCCTTCTTTCTCCCCAAGTACATATTGTTTCTAGGTGTTCAAAATGTTTACTTGATGTTTAACTTAAATGCAGAAAGTTTATGGTTTTCCTGAAAAATTGCAGGAGGCAGAGTCCTTAGAGTGAAGTGACTATGTATTGATACTGCTCTTAGCAGACAGAAAATAAACCTTTCTTCTTTTTTCTCAGGGCTTTCCATCCTAGCCTGTGCCTTAAACATGGAAACTGTAGAAATGAATAGTGTGTCCTTGAAACGTCCTCGCTCTGAGGATGATGTGGCCAATGCAGATGAAATTAAAAGACAGAAGATCTTGGAGAAGTCTAAGGCAGGGAATGACTCTGGGCAGAGTATTGAGACTGTAACAGAACAGCCCGAGGATACGAAAAGTGAAATAATCCCCAATGAGGAAAGTGAGGAGCAGGAAGAAGAGGAACTAGAGGACAGTGATGAAGATGGAGATCCAGAGAGCTTTGCCGACATGATGAAGCATGGACTGACAGAAAGTGACGTTGGCATAACTAAGTTTGTTAGCTCTCATAAAGGGTTTTCTGGAATTTTAAAAGAGAGGTAACTCTTTCTCTTGTTACATATGTTAATTCTTTGTGTAGCACAGCTGTAGTTCTTAATTTTCCTTTTTGGACTTGCAGATTGCAGCTGGATTACGTGAGGTTCATTGCTTTTTTACTGCGGAGACTGAAAGAAAGGTTTAATTTGGGACTTTTCTAGATTGTGGGTTGTTTGGGGGTTTGGTTTGGTTTAATATATTTTCCTGTCAAATGGAGCTCTGAAGAAGGAAGCTGTGTATGAGTAGAGATACATGATTACATTGACCTTCGCTGTTTCCTTTGCTCTCTGGCAGCAGCACACATAAAACTTTATGCAGTACACCCACCTTTTGTACCTCTCCTCAGTGCTGGTACAAGATGCACTGAAAAATTACATCAAAACCATGCTTCTTTGGTTCTTTGCTTTGCTCTTTTTTTGTCCTAATGTCTGTAAATTAATATAGGCTTTAAATTATTGTCTGTTGAGTTGCAATGTCATTTACATAGAAGGGAATTCTAAAATTCAGGATGTGAACTTTATTATATACACATTATATATTTAATAAGATGTTTGGGGTTTAGTAGCTTTTTAAAATGAAATTTCTGGGTTTTTAAAATTAAAGAATATCTTTGAATAAAGCAGAATGCAAATACAAAAGCTCACTGAAGTGAGAATCACTGTTTCCCCTAACTTAGCAAAGCAGTTAAGATTGCTTTGTTTACACACTGAAAAGTCCCTGTTTTTAAATAGTGACTTCATATATAGGTAATTTTACATAATAAAATGATGTATACATATTATGTATGTATTTAATCTTTATGTGCAGTATTAAGCTGCTAGTGTAATCCTTCCCTGGGAAACAGTCTGTGCTGAACCTTCTTCTGGGAAATCTGCCAATTTTGGTTGGCCAAAGGTAGCCACGTGGTAGAAAATTCGTGGGTTTGTGGGGTTTTTTTGGTTCCTAGTTTTTAACACCTATTATTAATTCATTCTTGGCATTTTTGTGGTACCATTACTAGCATGTCTAGACAGCTACAGATAATGCAAGAGAGGACACATAACACTTCCCAGGAGGGAATTTTACCAGTATGATGTATATCTGCACAGAGGGATGGCAAAAAGGGTCTTGGGAGAGGTACTGTAGAAAGCTTCACATGGTGAAGTTTTATTCATCTTTCAACACTGACAGAATAGGAATTATTTTCTTTTTTTTTTCCCACTCTGCTAGCAAATGGTACTTAAAAATAATTGAGGAGTTGCAACACAAACCGATTGTGCTCTGTTATAGTTGGGCTGTTTTTATTATTAGATGTGAGCGACTGGATTGAAAATGTCACAGTAAAATTCTTTCTTGCTGTCATAGAGTATGCAGAGTAACTTTATTTGAATGATGTTCTCTACAACTGAATATGTGAACAAAGCTGAATTTGTCCTGCCTTCTGTAGAGTGGCTAAAATGCATTTTATTTTGCAGGTTATTTGAAGTGACAGAATTAATGCAGTAGTTAATACATTGCACATTGTGGCAATGCAGTAGATTCCTAATTGCCAGTAATGACTGGGATTGAGGATAAGCATTACTGATCTCTTCAAGATAGTGAGAAAATGACTCAGAATAACTGCAGCAGGTGTTGGGTGATCTGCAAAGAAGTCTGCTGTATTTGAATAAGTGTTCCTGTGGTATCCTTCTGGGGGGTGGGAATAGGTACAGCTTTCTCATGATTAAGCTTATGTGAATTGAATTATGTGAGTTCAGAATTCTTCAGTGAATTCTGCTAACAGCTTTTTAGGAAAGGACTTCTTGTGGTGTGGGATTTTTATTACAAATGTAATGCATGTTTCTTTCTATCAGATACTCGGACTTTGTTGTCCATGAAATAGGCAAAGATGGACGTGTGAGCCATTTAGATGACTTTTCTGTTCCAGTGGATGATGAGGTAAATTTTGAGGTAAAGATTCGGTAATGGCTATGCTTCTTAATGCTCCTTAAGCAAGAACATTAAAAGACTGGAAGTTTCTCTATGAGAGTTATTGGATGCTTGTTTTTTCTCCCCAAATATGTATTAGGACCCATCCGAAGAAACATTTACAATTTTGTCAGATGAAGACAAGCAGCGTTTAGAGGAGCTCCAGCTTTTTAAGAATAAGGAAACTAGTGTTGCCATAGAGGTAAAATTAATCAATGATTTGAAGTTTGGGATGGAGGCAGGGAGGAAGTGAGTAGAAGGTCCATGCTTTCTAATGCATGTAAGGTGTAAGAGCAGTTTGAAGGTGATGTGACAGATAACACCAAACTGTGTCCAGGTTAGGATTTAATTCTGTAAAGTCTTACAGATGTACTCAAATTCATGCATGTGTGAGTTGCCACTTTGATTTTGGTGGGACTGTACACAGGAACTTAAATATAGGTTTTAATTCCTGTGGTGTTAAAACTGTGTTGCAGTATTTGGTCTCCTGTCTAGTATTGTTTCAAAGAATAAGGAGGTTTTCATAAAACATCTGTCCTGATGAAACGCTACTTTCAAGGTCAGTGTTTAATGATTTAATAGAAAAGAAGATAAATATGGACTTCTGTAACAAGAAAGATAAGAAAGTACAAAATGAAATTAAAACCTTGATATTTGTAAGCATTCAAATATTCCACATATTCAAAGAATAACTGTTGATGTAAATTTGGGACACGGAGATGAGTAGGATTAAATCTGGTAGTTTCAAACAAGCATTCACACATTTAATAATCTTATCTGGCTAATTCTTTTTTTCTTTAGGGCACCTTCCCCTTTTGTATTAATTTATTGGGTTTCTGCATGTATATGTATTGACACAGGTAATAGAAGACACCAAAGAAAAAAGAACTGTCATCCATCAGGCTGTGAAGTCCTTGTTTCCAGGGCTGGAGACTAAAACAGAAGATCGAGATGGAAAGAAATACATCCTTGCTTATCATGCTGCTGGGAAAAAAGCTTTGGCAAGTGAGTTTCAGTATCACAGCAGATGGGTAAAGTAAATGCTAAAATTATTCCCAAAGTAAGATTTGTTAGTAAGTACTTCAAGTGAGTATGCTTCCTAATGTAGTCTTGCTTCATTTTTTCCTCATTGCAGCTGATGCTGTGCATCTAAAATGATTAGGACCACAAGAAATGTTTTAAATTTAAATTTCTACTTGTTTTGCTTTCCAAATAATTCATCCAGTACAACCATATTAGAAGAGAGAACATTATCTTCTACTTCAGTGGGAATAGGCAAAACAAAGCCTTTATTTTCAGTATTTTTTGAATTTAACTTTCATGATCTTAACTGTGTGTTTAAGTGTGCGTGGTGGAAGTAAGAGGTTGTAGTTGGAACATGTACATTACATTGATAGTTGGTGTAATCTTGATTGTCTTGAATATTCACGACAAAATTCTCAATGACTTGAATAGAGACAAGCATCTTTTTGTTTTCTTAGAGTTATAGTTTCATATAAACATAGTTTATTCACTATGATCATTACTTCTGCTTCCAATGCTAATTAGATTTGCAGAAAATGGTCTTTATTCATTATAGATCACAGTTAATCTTTCAAAATAGTCAAAGTAATGAAGGATTTTCAAAATTAAGTGTTATCCACTTTAATCTTGCAGAATACTGTTTCGGATACTGGGAATAAATTAACGTGTTTTACATCTTTTTAATGAATGTTACTAAAAAATTGTTGCTACTGTAAGTTTAGAGGATTATCTACCTGCAGAATGGTGTACATTTAACTAAAGATACTAAGTTTTGGTTTAAATTGGTTGCATCCCTCTGTCATTTCAACCTACTACAAATGATGATATGTAAACCTAACCCTTTAATTTTAAAGATGAAGGAGATGAAAGAAGGATAAGGAAGTAGAGTAATTTAAAATGGGAAATAATTTCCCCTTTAATTTAGTTGTTTGTTTAAGGCTTGTTGTAAACAAATATGGGAATGTTGTATTTTTATTGGTCCAATTATAATGTGTTTATGTGTCTTATTTAATCATGTTTAGAAAATGTGTATGTTTGCATGCTTTATGCATGGAGTATGTATGCATACTTACCAACACAAAATTCTCCTCAGCCAGTTTTGTTCTCTGTTAGTTTGTAATGTTTTTTCCTCCACCTTTTCCTTCTGCTGCTTCTATTCTTTAACCACAGTTACAGTCAAGTGGATGTTGTTAAGTTGATTTAAGGGATACTATATAAAATAATTTAAGTATTTGAAATATGCTGAAAAAATTTAGTGGTGTGTCTCTAGGATTAAAACATTATGTGGAGCACCATCTTGTGATGCAGAGACACATAATCTATTTAAACTTGGATTCCCCAGCTGTGATGCTGCAGGCACCTGGGCATGTTGGTGGAGATGTGTCAGTTTCTGTGAGTGTGTGCAAATGCTTATGGATGTAAGATTGAAGTTCTTTTTAGTCAGGGTTATATTTATCTTTCTTGTTTATATAGCCACAAACATGTCTTAGTCGTGAATGGGCTCCCCAGGCAAGAAACATTTCAGAAGTGTAAAATACTGGATTATTATCTGAGATACCTGATTACTTTTGTTGATAACATAAAACGTTACCAAACATACGTCTTAAAATTTAAAATCAGAATCTGCTTTGTGTTTATAGTCAGTTTACCCTCCAAATACTTAAAATACTGTCTTACTAAATTGTCAGTAAACTGTTGTTTCATCATTGTCCACAAATTAAGTTTGTTGCATCTCCAATTGAAGCTTTCCATATGTTTACTGTTTGCCTCTGCACAATTCCATTCCATAACTGTCTAAATTGCTCTCATCCACCACCTAGCTGTTGGATGCTCCCTGAAGCATAAACAATCCCATAACCATAAACCTGCATGTTCACCTCTAAAAACCCTTTGACAGTCTAAAAATTAAACGCTACTCTTTTGTACTCTTTTTGCTCTGCATTGGGACAGAGGTCAGAACTGCAACAGGTAAGAGATGTTGACATTTCATACTAACAAAAATGAAATGCCAACCATTACGACCTCCTACATAGCAACAGGACCGGCCAAACTAGTAACAATTTCTGAAAAATCCCTACACATAAGTATTGCTTAAAATGCCCTGAAACAGCCAAGAATTAGGCTTGTTCTACCTCTTTTTTGTAGTGCAGTATAGGCAGTATTCATTTGGTGCAGAGAAAGCCTGCTAGTAGTAAGTGATGTGAATTATCAATTTTGACAGTACATGTTGACAACTATGGCAAATTTTCCATGGATTTCAGTTAGCCAAGCCTTTGCCCTTCAGCCTGTATTTCAGACACTACTGTCTGTCTTTATACAATTCAAAAGCATTTATCACACACCCTGCTATTAAAAAAGAGCTTCCACGCCTCAAGTTTTAGCAAAAGGTTTGGAAAAAGGGCTTGGAAATATAATTTTATTGTCAAAAATGTAACATGACTCTGAAACACAGCAATAAGGATTGCAAATTGTCCCACTGGTCCATCTACCCAGCTGAATGCTCTGAAGTATTGGTTGAGGAATGGTTGAGTATCAGGACTGAGGCTGCAGCCTCTGTTTGATAGGGTCATGGCTGTGATGCCCAAAGCATGAGGAGCCCATTGGTCTGTATAGTACCTACAGAATCCTTTTAGTGTAGGTCATATTAGGGCTCACTTCTTGAAGATGTATTAGTTAAATATAAAGAATGGTTCCAGCTGGAGAAGGTTATCCTTGTGGATTAAGCTGTTTTACTCGCTTCCCTTCTAATTGCTGAGATCTTTGTGGAGAACCTTGCTCTTCCAGCTGAATGCAGTGTTTCATTGACTGAGTTTAAGAGTAGTGGTGGCTCAGAAGGGGAGACCAGCAGGAGCATGAGGTCTCCAGTCCAGGTTCTATGAAATTCTGTGGGAGGGGGGTAGTGCTTAGAAACTGATGGTGCAAGGCAAGTGATGCAATAATTCTAAGTGACTAAAGCCTCTACATATAGTGTTTTATACTGTAGCATCCGAAATTATCTTGCAGAATTGTGTGCATGAATGGCAGCTTCTCAAAAACAAGCAAGAATTAAACATATTTACTATCTGTGTGGGATATCTGGACTTTATAAAACTAATGTGAAAAAAAGAGCATTTCCCAAGAACNGCCAAGCCTTTGCCCTTCAGCCTGTGTTTCAGACACTACTCTCTGTCTTTAGACAATTCAAAAGCATTTATCACACACCCTGCTATTAAAAAAGAGCTTCCACGCCTCAAGTTTTAGCAAAAGGTTTGGAAAAAGGGCTTGGAAATATAATTTTATTGTCAAAAATGTAACATGACTCTGAAACACAACAATAAGGATTGCAAATTGTCCATCTACCCAGCTGAATGCTCTGAAGTATTGGTTGAGGAATGGTTGAGTATCAGGACTGAGGCTGCAGCCTCTGTTTGATAGGGTCATGGCTGTGATGCCCAAAGCATGAGGAGCCCATTGGTCTGTATAGTACCTACAGAATCCTTTTAGTGTAGGTCATATTAGGGCTCACTTCTTGAAGATGTATTAGTTAAATATAAAGAATGGTTCCAGCTGGAGAAGGTTATCCTTGTGGATTAAGCTGTTTTACTCGCTTCCCTTCTAATTGCTGAGATCTTTGTGGAGAACCTTACTCTTCCAGCTGAATGCAGTGTTTCATTGACTGAGTTTAAGAGTAGTGGTGCCTCAGAAGGGAGACCAGCAGGGGCATGAGGTCTCCAGTCCAGGTCCTATGAAATTCTGTGGGAGGGGGGCAGTGCTTAGAAACTGATGGTGCAAGGCAAGTGATGCAATAATTCTAAGTGACTAAAGCCTCTACATATAGTGTTTTATACTGTAGCATCCGAAATTATCTTGCAGAATTGTGTGCATGAATGGCAGCTTCTCAAAAACAAGCAAGAATTAAACATATTTACTATCTGTGTGGGATATCTGGACTTTATAAANAACTTTATAAAACTAATGTGGAAAAAAAAGAGCATTTCCCAAGAACTTCCTTCCTGTATTGGTTTTTGTATATTGAAATAAGTCTGGCTTTTTCAGTTAGCTTTTGCTGTTATGAAAGATGCTTATATCTTTTTTCACAAAGCCAGGTATGCCTGCTTAGTGGCTAGCCAGAGATAAGGGACTCCTTATTTAAAACAAAAGGAATTCTTAGTTTTGTTCTTAAATAACAAGGAATGCCTCTGGCTCAGAATTGAAGGAACCTCACAATTGGTTCCTAAACCTCTGTAGAATCAGTCCCCCTGTAGAATCAGTCCCCCTTCCCATTAATGCCATTGACAGTAGATTATTGGAAACAGAAAGTTTTATCTCTGGGGGGTTTTACATGCAAAAAAAAAGCTTAGAAAATCATTGACAGTTCTCCAGAAAATGTCAAATAGTAGCACAGAATTGTAAATCAGTTGTTAGTCTGTGGGATCTGAAGTTATTTCAGCCTCTGGCCTTAAGCATGGCACCATACCTGCCATGGATTGTATGTTCATGTCTCTCTTGTACCAGATTTCTTGCTCCCATTGGATTTAAAAAAAAAATCTTAAAGCAATTTTTTGAGCATGCTTTTTTAGGGTTTTGTAGCAATATGATTCATTCTTTTGCGTGACACACAGAAAAAATACTACAGGAAAAAAAGAATATGTCTGTACTATAAATATTAATGGTAATCTTCCCACAAACAGGGCTCCGGTGGTCCTCAACTATTAATTATAGAAGGAGCTAGAAGAAACGTGGTGTAGCTTCTATAGCCTCTATTGCTGAAAGTCAATATATAATAATATTTTTGAGAAATTGAATTAGGTGATTCAGCAATTAAATGACTAGGGTATATTTTCAGATAATTTCATGACAAAGGAACTGTCACTATTTCATTCAGGATTTTCTAGGTGACAGAACTGATTTAAGAGAAGTTTACAGTCCAGTGGAAGGGGAGGTCTTTTTCAATGTGCTTTACAGCTTTTGCTGTCAGTAATTAACTCTTTCCTTTTCATTTTTTTTAAAGCAGATGGAAATTAGCAGAAATTGAATCTTGCATATTTAAAATAAATTTAGCTGCAATGACAAATATATTAAATTTTTTAAAAAATGACATTTAACCTTTTTGCTTTTAAAGATCCAAGAAAGCACTCTTGGCCAAAATCTAGGGGAAGCTACTGCCATTTTGTACTATACAAGGAGAACAAGGACACTATGGATGCCATTAATGTCCTATCCAAATTTTTAAGGTAAGGCTGTTGTTTCTGCCATCCTGGCTGGCATGCAGCCCTCCCCCTCCATGTTTCTTGTTGCTGTAAATGTTATGCTTCAGAATTATGTAAGAGCAACACAAGTGATTGCTGTTCTCTAATTTGTAGACAGTTTAAAATGAAAAGTTACTTTAGAACATCAAATTTAAAACTTTAGAAGTTTTGTGAGGAGGTGAGAATGGAACAAAATGAGCCTAAGAAATTTTTAAGACTACTCTACTGCTTCATTGGAAAAAGTCAACAATTGTCATTGGCTGATCTGAGAAAGGCTTGGCAGCTGAAAGCCTCAATGTGCGTAACCTGAATTAAAAGCCATTTATTCCCCAGCGTGTGAATATATGCAAGTATGTTATGAACCTGTCAGATATTGTTGTGATAATATGCTGATCAGTTTCTTAGCAGTTACAGTTGATAATCTGTTGTTCCATGTATTAATTTCTGCATGGCAACACAGGCTTAGTTCCTTTCACCCCACTGAGTGCAGAAACAAAAAGATTTGCCAAGGCGTGACATGAACACAGTGAATTGCAGAGGAAGAGCAGTTTTAAAATTGGGTCAGTTCAGTGATCTACTCATAGGGGAACCTCCCCACTTCTCCCCTCCTTTGCCCTACTTGCCCAAAAAAAATATTTGTAATCTAGACTAACTAGTGAACTACTTAGTATTGGTATTGAGAACAGAATGGCAAGAGCATAGTTAGGTGGAAAACTGTATGTAATGGGAATCCTGCTACCCCATGGAGCCCTTAACTGGAATAACTGGAAATACTCCCTGTTTAACACAGGCTGTAAAGTAGAAAGTGAAAAGGAAAGGAAATTTTCCTCTCAAGCAAAGGAGTGGATCAGATTTTAAGTTAACTTCTCATACTTTCTCATAATGTGCAGGCATGGTATTCAAACAGATGTGTTTGAAGTTTAAGTAAAAAACAGACATGAACTTTTTTTAATGAACTTGGTGGTGGCTGTGTATTTGTGCATTTAGTGAATGTATACAAAGAAGTACTTCAAAGCTCATATTTTGAAAGCCCTGTTGTGTTAAAACTGAATTGTCTACATGTAATTAAAACAGAAATTTCCTTGTGTTTTATGCACTGATGGATGAGATTAGAAAATGTCACATACATGTCAAATTGTAAGCCAGTTCTGAGGAATGTAGGTATATTTGTCTATTTTTAATTTACAAGATTAATAATTCTAGGCAATTATGCTGAAAATTATGTTTGATCTGCTGCTATTTTAATACACATAATATCTGTTTCTGTTGCTTTTAAGAGTGAAGCCAAACATATTTTCATACATGGGAACTAAAGATAAAAGGGCTATAACAGTTCAAGAGATTGCTGTTCTCAGGTGAGTAGAAGTACAGTCTGGAGTATTTGCACTTCTGCCGTGGTAGCTTGGATATCTCACTAAATACCTAAAAGACTAAGTGACACAAATGGCAGGTTCAGATCCTGACCTTGTAAAGCACAGGTGTTAATGAAGATGCCACAACCCTTTTGTGTTCTGTGGTTACTGCTGATATTTTCAGTCGGTGGTGCTCTGAGTCACAGGCTGGTTTTGTGTACTTGGCTGAGGCAGTGGGACAGATTGCCTACATGCTCTTACGCTGCTTGGATCTCATGCAACAGCAGAAAACCAGAATGACATGGTGAAAATAATGTTCCACTTCCTTCCTGGCTTTTGTTTCCCCCTTTCTACAGCTAGAATCCTATTTTCTTTCTCACTGCACTCTCTGAACAGTGCCAGAGAAGGCTAACACTGCCCTTGCTCATCTGTGAGTAGCCAGAAGGGGGAAAATATGATGAGGAATTTTTCCTGCCTTCACCTACTCCCTTAAGTCACCTTCTAAGAGAAAATAAAATTTATTCTGTCATATTCTAAGATAATTATGTGTTTTCTGGGCACTTTAAATTAGTGCTAGATCCATAACTGAGAATGACAGACACCTCCCAGTCATGTATTGTAATACCATTTTAGCTGGCTGGAATATCCTGCCTGCACTACTTTTTACAGCTTTTTGAAAACCACAGTCCTTGAGTGAGGAATTCACGGTTTGAAAGCCAGAGGTTTGATCAGATCCCTGTTAAAAGGAGGGCATCCACTACTGAATTGTTCATATATTTTCTCCCAATGTTCTGTATGTGTGTGTGTTAGCACATATAAAATACTGATTTGTGAATTGTGAGAAGCCCCAGATTCTCGTTGCTGCAAGGCAGCTTTGCAAAGTGGTAACAGTTAACCAAATTAGCCATCTCAGGTGCTGTTCCATTTACTTTTTAACATTATCACACATCCAATGTTGTGTCCAAGAGCTCCAGAGTGCTCTAAGTGTTGTGTGGTGTCTGCTCAGTGGTGCCACTGCCCCCCACTCTCCTGCACAGGAGAGGAGACATTGCCAGTTGCCAGCCTGCTCTAAGCTGAGTATGCTGACCATGCTGGTTCATAAACTTCACTGTCATGGTAAAATTTTAGCAGAAGTGTCAAAGAGCAGCTTGGTGATGCAAAGAACAGGGTATGCTTCCAAAAATACTAGGAACTAAAATGGCAGGTATCAGTGACAGATTGGATTCCATGTTCCTTCATCTGCACCAAGCATACACAGTAGCTAATTTTACTTAACTCTGTGTTTATGACTGTGCTAACTGGGGTGTATTCTTAAAGTAGTCACTCAAATAATGCAGAGTTCAGCTTGTGAGGTAAAGTATACATCAATACTGCAATATACTTTTTTTGGAGTGCATGTTTTAACATAGATGTGAAAAGACAGTGCTAACAGTCTGTCACAGTATACATTTTCTTTTGTATGAGTACCCTTAAGAATTATGTATTATTTTCTTCTAGCTGTTTCATTAAAATACTTTGAAAAGGCAACAGTAGAAAATTGGGGAAACTGGACTCTCTGTTTTTTGTTTTGTAATGCCAGCATTTCTGTATTTATCTGCTTTTCTAAGTATAGGTTGGTCACTGTTGTCTGTTTCTTTTTAGAATCACTGCACAAAGACTTGCTCATTTGAATAAATGTTTGATGAACTTCAAATTAGGAAATTTCAGTTACAAGAACCATCCACTGAAATTGGGAGAACTGCAAGGGAACCATTTCACTGTTGTTCTCCGGTAGTATGTCAGTATGATTCAGATGGTTCTGTTGGAATTCTTTTTTCTTTAAATAGATAGGCGATATCAGTTCAACTTGTGTTACAAAAAGGAAGTCCTGTTGGCAGGAGACTGTTGAATTTCACGCATGCTATATAATATTGATGTTGAGCTTTAATATGGGCATCACAAAATAGCATTAAACCCTTAATCTGTCTGTAACTTTTTTTTTAATGATAGAAACATAACAGGAACTGATGACCAGATAGAGCAAGCAATGCATTCGCTCAGGGAAATTGGATTCATTAATTACTATGGAATGCAAAGATTTGGAACCACAGCTGTTCCTACTTATCAAATTGGCAGGTATGTGTTGCTTTTATCCTCCCCCCCCACCTTTTTTTTTTAAATTTTATTCTTATCACCATGTAACTTAATGTATTTTTGGGAACATTTTTCTAGCATATTGCCTGTACCAATTTTAAATTTAGATTCAAGAAAGGTCTTGTTTCTGAACTTGCTTCAGCAGTTATCTTATATAATAGCACTATTTTTAATATTGCATAAGTCTAAACACTCATAATTATTTTTTTGTAAATTGGCTAAATCCCTGAAAAATAGATTTAGTCAGTTCTTAATACACTTTCCTGTTTGAATCCTAGAGCTATTCTACAGAACAACTGGAATGAAGTAATGGATTTGATATTAAAACCCCGACCAGGAGGTGAGAACTGAAAAACAATACATCACGTGTTTCTGCCTCTTCTCCTCCAAGAAGTGTATGTTTAGGAAAAACTTAAGCCAGTTTAGCAATGGAGAGGCAATCTTCAGACTCTCCCTTTCTGCCTCACTTTCCTTGCTGTGCAGTTTCTTGCAGTGGGGCTGAAAAGGGACCTGAATACTTAGTCTGCTCAAGCTCCATGTGAAGCCTTCCAACCTCAAGTGTTCTGTGATTCTGTTCATCTCTAATTACCATGACTGAAACTTTAATTTTTCAACTGTTTTGACAAAAGGTGAGATGGATGCTTTTTTTGGTGTGTAGTTTAAATATTTTTATTTTGCATCCTTGTTCTAGCTGAAAAGGGATATTTAGTCAAATGCAGAGAAGAATGGGCAAAGACTAAAGATCCAGCAGCAGCACTCAAGAAACTACCTGTAAAAAGGTGCGTGGAAGGACAACTTCTACGTGGACTCCTAAAGTATGGAATGAAGAACATAATCTCTGCATTTGGCATAGTGAGTGTAAAAGCTGGGCGGTATTTACTTGAATAAACATTCTTTTGATGGTATCAGGATGAATTTAAAATAGACTCATAGATGCTTAATGAGTAAAAGGTTAAGTTTAAAAATCTTTGCATTTATCCTGCCTTTTGGCTGGAAGTACTGCTGCGTAGTTACTGATGACATCTCTAATTAATGTATGCATAATGAGCTTTCCAATTCATACAACAATCTCCCTGGTATGTGGGAAGCAATACAGTTATACTTAGTAACTATGTATAATACAGATCTGAGAATTGTGCAAATGTTCACTTTCAGTGTTTTCCTGTTGCTTTAAAAGTAAAAATCAAACTCATGCTGGGCTAATGAATCAGCCTGGTATAGAGGTGATGGATTCACTTGTCATTCTCAAGTGCTGTAATCAAGATCAAGTCTTTGGAGAAAATACCTCATCACCAGCAAACTACTGGGCCCATTGTAGGATCTGGGGGATAATTTCTTGTTTATGAAGAAGATAATTAGAATAACACAGTGCTTTCACAGCTGCAAAGTTTATTTAAGATTTCAGGAGGTTGAATATGAATTCAGTGTTTTATAATAGACCCCTGTGTTTGAGCTGTAGAATTAAAAAAAGTAGTGGGTTTTTTGGGGTTTTTATTGTGAATTTAAGCATGGTTCTTTTTTGTGCAAATTTCAAATGTATAAAAGCATGGTTTCTTCACATATCCTTTTCCCAAACAATGAACAAAAGTCAAATCTGTATACCAAGAAATTGTGTAAGTCTTGTTGCCGGATAACCTAACATTTCAAATATACACCTTTTTGGTTATGACTGTCAGAAAAAACCAAAAAATATATCTTTCTAGTGTTTAATTTTTTTTTCTTTGCCTCTAGATACCAAGAAATAATCGTTTAATGTATATTCATAGCTACCAGAGTTATGTGTGGAATAATATGGTGAGCAAGAGAATAGAAGAATACGGGCTTAGAGCTGTACCAGGAGATCTCATACTTAAAGGAGGTAAAACCAGACAAAGCCAGGGATGCTGTATAGTTTAGTTTCCTAGGAAAACAAGGCATGTAGCTGTTTGTCTGATAGTGCTTACGTAGTCTGTTTTCTCTCACCCATTTTGTCCCAGTGATACCTGAATCCGTTGGCCTGTTTTAGACAAATTGTGCAAGGAATTGAAAGTTAGGTATTAACACCTCCATGAGCTGTTTGTTAGCCTGTTTTTTTCAAATCACTGGATAGGGAAGAAAGACTATGGAGGACTCATTATTCTCAAGAATGACCTCAAACCTAGTTGAGCTATGAAGGACTGTGGAAAGATGTTAGGAGTTTTAACCATAGACGTTTTTGATTGCATTAGTATCTTTTTGATTGTGTCTAGTGTCTGAGTAAAGCAGAAGCTCCACTCAGTTAAAACTTTCTTTGTATTTGCTCTGGCATTTCCTACAGTATTTCTCCTTTATGTATGCCTGATGTCTGGAAGGGGGCTGTTCTTTTTAGCAGTCCTTACTTCATGTAGCTTTAAGTCACTGGAAGCCAGGCTGTGATGCTGCCAGTAACTGTGACAGCCTTGGAGACTGTTACTTCTTTTCTTGGAAATGTTGTCTATTAAGTGGAGATAAAATGTGGTAGTTATCCCTCTCAGAGTAAGCTTATTTCAATCAAAGGCTTCATTTTAAATTTAGCTGAAGTTAACTGTAACAGGCATCCATACTGGTAACTTCATTTTTCTGTCCTGACTGTAGCCATAGCTGTTCACATTGAAGAAGATGTTGATAACTACACTATCCACGATGTAGTGATGCCATTGCCTGGATTTGATGTTATTTATCCAAAGCATAAAAGTAAGTCTGACTGTTAACTGAAATATTTACTCTGAAAATGTAAGTCTCTTTAAGATTGTTCTTGAAAGGAAGATTGGATCTACTCAGCCTTGGTGACTTTTAAAGCAATACATCACTTCAGATCTCTAAAACATTAATGCTAGCCTTTTGTTGCTGCCAGGGTGCTCTGCCTCAGTCTCCTTCCCACTAGGAATCCCAGATGACAGTAGAGCAGAGTTTCTCACTAACCTGTACCACTGCAAGGAGTTAATCAGGTACAGGATTTTGTCCTTGATGAATTTCATGAGGTTCCTCCTGGCCCATTCCTGTAGTGTGCCTCGGTCTCTCTGAATAGCAGTCCTGTCCTTGCATGTATTGAATGCCACCCCAGCTTGGTTTAGCCCACAGATTGGTTGGGGTAAATTCCAGCTCTTCTCCACTATTTCACAGGACACATCCCAGTTCCTTGAGGAACTCTACTTCTATGTAGAGCTTGAACCACTAGTGACTATACTTTGAGATGCTGAGCCAGGCAGCTGTTACCCACTTACCAGTCCACCCACTGTAATGTTCTGACCTCAGACACAAAGATGCTGTGGCAATACATTGACAGCCTTGCTAAAGGCAAGGTAGGCAACACTCCCTGCTCATCCACAGGTGTAATAATTTCATTGTAGAAGACAGTAAGGTTGGTGGGTTTTTTGCTTTTGCTCTTCCTTTTTCTCCCAATTATTAAAACCACAGTTATTGTGCGGCCAAAGAGGATTAGCTCCATTATTTTTCCCAGGGACCAGAGTGAGCCTGACTGGTCTGTAATTCCCTAATTATCTTTCCTGTTCTTTCTGAAGTTGGATGCAACACTTGGTTTTCTGCAGTTGTCTGGGACATCCCTCGTTCTGCACAATCTCTGAGATGATAAATTTCACCATGATGTGAGCCAGCTCTCTCAGCTTGTATCTTCTCCCACTACTGGTAGTCGCTCTTTTTCTTAAGCTTGCCTCCTCTTTTTCTTAAGTTTGGCACTTTGCTGGTCAAGGCCGAGGCAAAAGAGGCACTGAGACCATCAGCCTTATGTCTGTCACTAGACAAGCTGCCCTGTTTAGCACCAGGCCAACACTTTCCTTGTATTCTTTCATTCCTTATATTGCAGCTCAGCTCTTGTTGCTCTTGATGTCATTTGCTGCTCTCAACTGTAGCTGAGCTTTGGGTTTCCTAACACCATTTCTGTGTGCCTGGACAATGCTGGTGTAGTCCCTCTTTGTAGCTGGCCCTAGGTTTCACCTGCTCTGTGTGTCCTTATAGATGAGGTTAGTCATGAGTTCCCTGCACGTTTTCCTCAGTATTGGATTGAACTGTTCTTGTACCTGATTGTCAAATTGTCAACTGATTTCTCTCTGCTGCTTTTTAATGAGAGAGTAATGGGTAGTCTGGCCCTTTATTTTTAATTCTTTCTTTCCCATATACCTGAGATTAGTCCTCTGAAGTCTAGAAAATTAGAAAGCATATATGAGATGGTAATTAAATGGCAATAAAGTATTTTGTAAATTTTGTTTTCAGCTGAAATTTGATTTGATGCTTTCTTTACTGCCTCTACTAATCAGGGTGTAAAAGTAAACAGGTAATAAGATTTGCAGTAAATATAAACAAACGTGTAGCATTTATCCCATGTATGCCAAAAACTCCTAAATGTAAGGGAAGGGAACAATCCATGGGAACAAGCTGTTTAAATTGGTCACGCTACATTCTCTCCTATTAAATATTTTCCTGTCTTGCAGTTGGTGAGGCCTACAAGGAGATGCTGGTAGCTGACAACCTTGATATCAACAACATGAGGCACAAAATCAGAGATTACTCACTTTCTGGAGCATACAGAAAGATTATCATTTGGCCTCAGAATGTCAACTGGTGAGTGGAAGCATAAAGGAAACTACACTTGAATTGACAGCGTAAAGTTTATTTAAGTACAAAACAACATGAGTCTGATCCATGGGACATCCACACAGACTGAAACATAGGTAGAGAGGAATCTCTCTGCACTTCTCTCCCGTTTTTAATGCAGTTGAAGTGGAACTATACCCTTATTTCTTCCTTGGTTCTGTGGTGGAGGAGTATCAAGACATCTCTCTAGTTATTCACTCCTTGCAAGGGCTTGCCTGAACACTTCATAGATAATTGCTTATGTTGAAACAATGATAGATAATATTCAAAATGGGGGTTTTGTAGTCTTGCTATGAGAAAGTTGGTCTCCAATTACCTGTCAATCAGAAAAATTTGTATCACTTAAACCTACTAAATCACTGTTGTTAGAGATACAACCTAGTTTTCATATGGCAACTGAATAAATACCTTTTAAACAGGGAACTGTACAAATGTGCAGAAAAACATGATTACTGATGCATGGAATAAAATATAGTGTTTAGGAGGGAGCACAAACATACAAATATTTATACACTTGAAACATCAGCACTAATTAATATTAAGCTTATCTACTTCCCAGTTAGTTTTTCAGCCTCATGGTTACATATGGGATTTCTGTTAAATGAATGGCAGAAACCGTAGAATTTGTTTAATCCCTTTCAAAGTTTAGATGACTATATTGAAAGGCTTCACTCCTGCTAGGTACTCTTAGAGTTGACACCATTCTTCATGAACTATGCTTCTTGTATAGTTGGAAATTCTGACAGCACACAAGGGCAAACAGATGAGTTATGCAAAGAAACTTCTCACTAACTTACAATTGTTTTTTAATAATCTTTATAAAGCCGAGACAAGTCTTCTACATGAAGCTTTACCCATTATTTTGCCTAATTCAATTCCAGTTGTAAATGCCAAATTGCAATAATAATAATAATAATAAAAATAGTATTATAATAAAAACATGTTTATATAAAATGTGTCAACCTAAATAATTTAAAATAATAGTAATAATAAATCTTATGTATATTATAAAGGGAAGTTGTTGCATATGATGATCCTAAAATCCCATTATTTACTACGGATTTGGATAAACTGGAAGGAAAACCATTACCAGTTCTCCCTATAGGTAAGTTGATTTTTCTGCTGGTTTGCTAAATGGAAGTTTGAGCTGGCTATTGATTTCAACTGCTACATGTTGAAAGCTCCTTTAAGGAAGAGCTTTCATTTAACTATTGGCTGTTAAGCAGTGGTAACAACGACCTCTAAAGCCAGGTATCTAAATAAGGACTCTAATTTCCCAAGGGTGCAAGCCATTCCTTCAGCATCTGTATTGGCTGTTACATTTTCTTACAGGCATCTGTAAAATCAAGTAAATGCTTAGCAGTAAATGTCTGCAACTAACAAAGGTGGAATTACATCACAAATTGTCTATATACTGAGCTTGTATTATTGGTACTGAACACAGATGACTCAAATACTTAACTCTGGTCACAAGCTGTTTTCCAGAAAAGTGAAGACAGGCTGGGAATTCAGTCTGAAAGAACAAATGTTTGCTTTTAAAAGAAGAAAACTCTGAAACCACTGCTTTCTGCTGAGAGAAAATGTTAAAAAATTGTTTTATGAAATTTTTCTCTGTGGATTATAAACAGGAGTGTGATGGTGGTGGTTGTTTTGCTTTATAGGCTGGGGAAGTTGGTTGTGGGAAGCTGTTACTCCAGAATATGCATTATACATGCCCTTAACCACTTGCTCTTGCTTTCTGTCTCTTATACCTTCTGATAGATGGTAAATTCAGGGCACTAAAGATGGAGTTCTCCCTTCCCCCATCCACTTACGCTACCATGGCAATTCGAGAAGTTTTGAAAATGGACACAAGCATAAAAAAACAGACACAACTGAATACTACCTGGTTGCCCTGAATGAACTGCAAAATTACTTAATTTTAACTAAGTGTTTTCTTATTTACCTGTTCTGTACAAATCTTTAAAGAGTCACAGTAAGAGATTTGTATTTTTTTAAGTTTTTTTAGTGCTAGCATTTAACTTCAGTAGTCCTTTGCAAGATAGTGGCTGTAATATAATATAGATTTTAAATACTGGTGCTTTTTACTGAATGAGTAAGTTGCTTGAGCTGTAACATGAGTGCATCTTTGGAATTGAGCTTATAATGGCATCGGACCTGGAAGAATGTTTAGCTTGCTTTCTTTGGGCAAGCACTGAATGTTTTCACAAGTTCAGCCCACCTTGAAGTCTTTTCAAATACAATGAATTACACGGAGAAAAACTAATTACCACAAAATTAAGATACCGATGAACAAATGTATTGCAGGAGTTTTGCTGGTAGCGTTTGCACTGATGCGGTAGCGGATTCTGTTATCAAGGCTTTTGTGTGCTGTAAAGCTGTACAGCTCTTTTAAATAGTTCGACTTTTAATTGAGAAAATACTTGTATTTTCCAGCTAATACCTGTACCAAAGAACAGGTACTAAAAATAAATCAACCTGAAACTCTGATCGTGTATCAGTAAGTGCTTCTTTTGCACCGGTCCCTTGCCCAATGTTGGCGGGGAATGAGCCTGTTGGGGAAAAAAATACTGTGGAGATGTTATAGAAAGACCTGGCATTTTTAGCCAAATGCAAAGCCTGTATTGCTCAAGTCACGTCGCCGGCCACGGCGGCTGCGTGCGGAGGGGGCGGGGAGGCCGTGAGGTGCAAGGCCGTGCCCCTCGGAGCAGGGGCGGGACAGTGCCCGAGCCGGTGGGAGGCGGCTGTGCCCCGGCCGTGCCCCTCGGAGCAGGGGCGGGACGCGGCTCCCCGGGGGGCAGGG
>VZTZ01027009.1:0-18771 GCA_013400955.1 Drymodes brunneopygia
GGAATGGCTTTAAACTGAATGAGCAACAGTGTAGATTAGCTATCAGGAATAAATTCTTTACTGTGAGGGTGGTGAGACACTGGAACAAGTTGCCCAGAGAAGTTATGGATGCACAAACCTTGGGAGTGTTCAAGGCCAGGCTGGAAGGAGCTTTGAACAAGTCAATCTAGTGGAAGGTGTCCCTGCCCAAGGCACAGGGGGCTGGAATCAGATGATCTTTAAGGTCCCTTCCAACCCAAACAATTCTGTGACTCTGTATCTTCAGACGGGCAGATGCCTTACATGGTATTTTGAAATCTTAGTATTTAAGAAAAATTCAGAGTGATAGACTGAGAGGATAAATATAATCTAGAAGAAGATGTGGGGAAAATAACAGGAAGGCTATGAATTACATAATTTAGAGTTAGGGATTAGGTAAAGTGCCTGAATTGGGAATTACATGATAAAAAAATTGTGTGTTCATGTTCTGGCTAATCCAGGAATGAAAAATGCTGAGATTATGGTATTCATGTGTCTGATCTTGCTCCTAGAAGTGACTGTACATATTTCATTTGTACACATATATTTAAAATTAATCGCAGTTGCTAAAGGCAGAACTAAGCATGTTACGGAGAATGTAAAATTTATATAATGATATGGCTTTCAGGCAGCTGCAGAAGACTCTCTAGGGCCTGCTTAATTTTTTAAAATATAACAGCAGCTCCAGCATTGTAAGTACAGTGTGTAACAAGCAATAGAAGTAAATGGAACAGTTAACTTGAAAATAGCTTGGGAGAACTCCACACATTGGGAGCATATCCTCAGCATGATTTCCAAGCCTTGTGGCATTTAGATATTGGTGGCATTGCTTTTGGGATAATCACTATGGAAACCTGAGTTTACACCATCCCAGTTGGCAAGCTTCAACATTTCTGCCAGCACATTATCCTGCACCACCAAAGCAGCAGCCAGACTGTCAGCCAGTACCTGTTTCTAGAATCCCATCCAGATAAAAGTACCAGAGCAGAGTAATCTCTTTGGCATCAACAAATGACAGTAAAGGTCTAGGACTGAAAACCTCTGGCTTTTAATACCTACTGAAGTGGCTTGGTACCAGCACTGGTGTCAGCATCTCCCTTTCTGCCCTGTGTTGAAAGGACATCAGAGTGCTCAGGCACAGAACTACCTTATCCTCTTTCCTGCCCTAATCATCCCCACACAGTCTAACACAGAATCATTTGGATTGGAAGGGACCGTAAGGATCAGCCCCTGCCACTGGATGAGACACCCTCAGCTTAGCAACTACAACCTGAGCCCTGGAGAATACCACTGGTGACCAAGCACCAGTTGGATGTGGCACCACTCACCCCCCCTCCTCTGGGTCTGATGACCCAGACAGGTTTTTTACCCAGCCAAGAGTGTACCCAGTTTCTCCAGAATGTTGTGACACAGCATCTAAGGATTTAGTGAAGTCCAGATGGACACCATCCACGTTTCCCTCACCTACTGAGTGGGTCAGCTTACCATAGATGGAGATCAGGTTGGTCAGCCACGACCTGTCTTTCACAAATGCATGCTGGCTGGGCCTGATTGTCCTCTATGTGCCCTTGCGACACTGCTCAGCTTTCCACGACCTTCCCTGGCAACAAGGTCAGGCTGTCAAGGCCTCTTTGTGGCCCTTTTTGTAGGTGGGCAGCACACTTGCTACCCTCCAGTTAACCAGGAAAGCTGCTAAATAATTAAAAGTGGCTCGACAAGCTCCTTCATGAGCTCCATCAGTACACCCTTCAGAGGTAATTACTGCTAGCTTGACATAGCTGAGATTGTTTAAACAGGATCTCTTGATGCTGCAAATTGCAATTTCTTATTTTCATAGAAGAGTTTGTTGGGCATTTTAAAAAGTCTTAAGAACTTGAAATAACTACAAGTTACTATTTACTAACCAGAACACCATTAGAGATATGTAACTTCACAGACAAGGTTCTGGGTGACTAATGAAACCTGTATTCAGGATTAAGCAATTTAAAGGTTTTAGACCTCCAATACTAACACAATACTCAGGTGACTTTGGGGGATATCAGAACTGCTAGAGCTTTGTAGGCAAGACCAATCTGCAGCTGCTCTTCCAGCAGGACTTACCACATGAACTCAAGGAATTTTCAACTGTGCTGGTGGCATCTGCTTAGAACTGACATTCCTAGCCACTAGCTTCTGGTCTAGGTTACAATCTAGATTAGGTACCTGCCTACTTTACCTTAAGGGATAAATCTCATCTTGAACTCTCAAAAGTCTAAGCTTAAGTACCATAAATGTATGCCAGTTTGTTACTTAGAGGCAGCTGTCTTAATTCAGAGGACTACTTAGAATATTTAATACTCAAAAAAAAATACAGGTTAGATGTAGACAACAAATTTTTGTGTTCCTTTAGAGAAACAGTTTTAGCTTCAAGAACAGCATTCATTTTCATTTGGCTTCATTTCACGTGCTGCCTCATTTTAAACTGCCAGTGTGTTAAGATGCATCCTCTACAGGGGCAATGCAAATTAGGACAGTAAGGACATAAATCTAGTTCAGCATTAAACCATTTGGTACCAAAAAGCATGAAGAGACTGAAGGATAGAATTGCTGGATCATCACTAAAAACAATTTAAGCGAACTTTTATTGAAGCGTTAAGTTGTGGTACAGATATTTTTAAATGATCAAAGTCTAACAACACAGAAATTATAAACACCATACTCCCCCCATCCTGATCACCCAGATAGTTCAATAACCCATTCAACAGCTTTCATTTTCATAGACGAGGCTTATGCTTCTTTCTGTAAGATGCATTCTTTCCATATTACTTGAAAAGGGATCTTCAGTCTATTTAAAGGACCTCAAGCCAAAAAAATGTCAGAACAATTGGGACAACGCAAGAACAAAAGAAACCCATTTGAAATATTGGTCCTCAATATTAACACCAAAAAGCATTAGTGCCGTTTACAGCATGTAATTGATAACATTGGTAAAGAACATCAATAGTATGCTTAAAATAAAAAAAAAATCAAAATGTTCCAACCACTTGATTTCTAACCAAGCAGACTTTAGTTTAGAAGCACTGAAAAAGTGCTTCATTTATAAATACGGAAGGAACAAAAGAACTATTGCATCAAACCAGAAAGAGTCAAAACATTGCAAGGACAAGAGGGGAAAAATCATCTCAATTTTGCTGTTAACATGCTGGTCTCACAGCTGTTAAAATCCCAGTATCTGCAAACAAACATAGCTGAAAGTGTGCCAGCTTTTCAAAGCCTGCATTTTAGTCAATACTCATTAAAGTGACTTTGAATTACACACTTATTCATGCTCCATGAATAGCATTTTACTTCACTTCTGTCCAGGTGTCCCAGACAGTTCTTGTTCTATGCCTTCACTTAATGCCCTCAAGTCACAGTAAGAAGAACCAACCACATTAGCAATTAGGAGGAAAAAACAGATGAAGTCACAACACTCAAGTACAACATAAGTCACATGCACAACAATGTCACAGGACTGTCACAAGACAGAGGCATTAGCTTTGCTTGGAACAACAAAATGAAGTGACACTGGACCAGTTTAGAAGCACTCTTTACAGTCCAAAGTGGCAGGTCACAGGTTTTACTGAGAATAATCCAAACCAATCAACACACCCAGACTGGCAAATTCCACTCCTCCACCAGCCCCACCTGCCAGTGCTCAGGAGCACCAGCCTCCTGTTCTGACACAACAGGTGACTAGGACAGAAAATGCCTGCTGCCAACATGAACTTGCACTTTGCAAAGCTGTCACACAATTAGGCCAAAGCACTTGAAGCCTGGCTCAGCTCTTCCCCTGTCAAGTCTTGGACCTTCAATCAAATTGCGCAACAGTGTGACAGCTTGGGGATGTGGACACACAAATGAGCATTAAGGTGAGACAAAACTCAGCCTGCACTAGTACCGATACCCAAGTTACTAAAGGTGAAAGACCAATGCATTAGCCCGGTGCTACAGGAGAGCTGAGCAAACTCCTAGAAGCTTTATTAGAGCATGAAAAGTCAGTCTGATTTAAAAATAAATCAACCACCACCTGTAGTAGCAAAACAATTTGTAACTGTTTTAAGAACTTTCTCCAAACATGAAAGTGTTAATTAGGAAATCAGTTTCATTAGAAATCATAGAAGTTCATCAAAAACTGTTTTAGACTGAAATCACAACATAGATAAAAAAAGAAAAAGAGTGACAATTTAACAGAGAACTGTCCCCAGTGAGTAGGTTGAGGCTGAAGTCTAATGAGGACGAAAGCCTTGTCTGTGGGGAATTTTTGGTGATACTTGGAGAAAAACTATACTGTGTGTAATTCTACCTGAATCATTTTTACAAGTGTTGTAAAGTTTCATACAGTAAGATTTTTCTACATGCACTTCAATTTCACAGCAAGAGTGGCATAGAGTACCTAAACACAGAAGAGAGCATTCATGCAAGATACCTAACTCCTTGATATAATAATGCATACAATTCAAAATGGTTATACTATGATTACACCTAGGGCTTTCCACAACTACGAGGTGGTGGGAGTGGAAAGCATGGCCCCCTGAATCATTAACTAGAAAGCAACCACCACCTTCTGTATGGGATTTCTTTTTGCGCTTTTTCTTCATTCTTAATCAACTGTGCTGTTGCTGGCGATTTTTTGTAAAACTGGTAAAAACAAAATTATAATCACTGAATTGGGCAATCTGGTGATCAAGACGTTTAAACCCCTCGATCTTCTGGGCAGAGGAAAACACTGTGCGACATTTTGAGCTCTAGAAAACAAAAAAAAAAAAGGGGAAGTTACTTTTTAAATTGTCATTTAGAGATGGATTAGCAACTGCATTTCATATATGGTTCTTAGTGTTTACCAACGTGTTTTAAAACTGACAGCACTGCAGAAAGCTTCATTCCCAAGCAGTGATTCTGCTCCCTACATATGGTACTGCTGCTCTGTGAACCATTATGGGGAGTGGAGCATCTCTCCTATGGACACAGGCTGAGAGAACTGGGGTTGTTCAGACTGGAGAAGAGAAGGCTCTGGGGAGACCTCCCAGTACCTAAAGGGGGCTACAAGAGAGCTGGGGAGGGACTTTTTGCAAGACCATGAAGGGGTAACAGATTTAAACTGAAAGAGGGTGGGTTTAGGTTAGGTATTAGGAAAAAAAAAAAAAATCTTCATTGTGAGGGTGGTGAGGCACTGGGACAGGTTGCCCAGATAAGCTGTGGATGCTCCATCCCTGGGAGTGTTCAAGGCCAGGCTAGATGGGGCTCTGAGCAACCTGGTCTAGTGGAAGGTGTCCCTGCCCATGGCAGGGGATTGGAACTGGATGATTTTAGGGTCCCTTCCAACCCAAATCATTTTGTGGTTTTACGATTAGCTGAGAGCAACACCATTAACACCAGGTGCTCTACAACTGACAGCTGCAGGCAAATCCAGAAAAATGCCAAAGCAAGAAATTATGCCTACACCGAAAGTCATTAGAATTCTGAGACACATCTTACTGTTTCTAAAGATCATATTTAGTACATGCCAGGGCAGGACTGAAGAGTATTTCTCCTGCCCAAAGAAACTATCACCCAAATGTAGAGGCAAACTGGAAACTGTTCATTTCCAGTAAAGATCTCTAGCCTTGCTTCATTTGTGTCTGTATGCATTTCATCAGCTGATAAGCTAATGCACGCACCTGATTAACAAAGAGAGTTGTCACAAATTTTCCTGGCTTGAAAACCTCTACAACTTTTCTAATCAGGTCATCGTAAGAGGTCTGACTTATGTTTGTTTCAAAACTAACATAAGAAAACTCTGGTTCTGGAGTGATGTGAATAGTCCAGTAAGTTCCCTGAAAAAAAAAAAATAAGGCATTATTACTACCAAATATTTATTTCTTTTAATTACCAATGCTATTTTTTAATGAGTGTAAAACTTACATCCGATTTCATCCCATTCATTGAATACCCACAAGGATTGAACATTGTAGCATCAATAACAGAACCTGGTATCAGGTCACGAATTCCACTCATCTGAAACAAAGTTGAACAACTCTGTTTATCATGCATCCTTACACTTGTTTAGATTGAACTCAAAGGCAGAACAAACATCTATTTAGCAAACGGGACACCAGAATTCTCCCAATAAGTCAGTCTGATTACTTGTACCATTGTAGATGACCTTGCTTTGCATCCTGTCACTACATCAACAGCAGTGACAAGCTGCATGCAAGCTATCACACTGCCTCTTACAGAGCCCAGCTGCATCACTCCAAGACAAGGAAACAGCTTGGAAATCCAAAACATATTTGCTTTTGCTGCTGATATGGAAAATGCAGCTTCTCTTCAACCACTGTTCACAAAGGGAAGGCTGTTTACATTTACTCCAGAGTTAGGATACACTACTTTATACCCTTGGAAGGAGTGTAATCCCAAGTGTTTTGATTTACCTCACAGTACCTAAGCTACAGCCAAATCTCAATAGCAAACACAGTATGAGAATCAAAGCCTAAGATGGAAAACAAGATGAAGTCAGTGCACTTGTCAGGAAAACTTGTTCACATCACAAAGCTTCCCCACCTGGGAAAAGGAGGCAAACCCATCAAGTTATGCTTAGACCCCAAATCTGCCCTTCCCCTCATCCAAATGGCTCCATGATTTAACCCTGATTTGGTACCTACCTAACCTTTGCATTCCTTATCTCCAGTCTAAGCCTTACTCCTCATAATCTACATCCTTCAAAAGTTACTCCAATTGTGGTTTTATTCCTACTCCTACATTCTTCAGAGTAAAAGCTTCCAATCACCCAAAGCACTGCATATTGCTCCTTTAAGTAAAGGAGTTAAATCCATTTTCCTCCCCAAGTATTAACCTGACACTTTCTATGACATCTCTCCTACCACAAAATAAACTCTGTATTAAAAGGGAAGTGAATGAAGCATTTTGTTGCCCTGTTTCCACTATTCCCCAAAATGCTCAGTTTTCAAGCAAACGTACACGAGTGACATCATTTGCAGTAACACCATCTTTCATGTAGAACTGGTCCATAACTACTGGGTCAAGCTCACTCATCAGAATTTCCAGTGTCTGATCAGGCTGATTGGATATCCGACTCTCTGGGAAATCCAGGGTGTACAGGTACCTACATAAAGCACAAATCAAGTATGTAACACATATTGACAGCACCAAGTTCTACTGTAAGCCCCAGAGACTTCAAACTCTTCACATACATACCAGCAATCAGAGTTCATACGCCCCATGCAGTAAGCTGCTCCATCTAGACAAGACAAAAAGTCTCCAGTTAATGTACCACAGCTGAACATTTACATAAAATATTATATTCATTTCTTATTTAAAGACAGGGGCCTTTCACAGAACCCCACAAGGTTCACTGATGCAGTCAGTAGCTGTATCAAATAACCATGCATTTAACTTCAGGAATGCAAAGTTAATAATCAGAAAAGCAAGCTCCCTCAGAAGGGGGTCTGGGCACCCCAGCTGAGAGGCTACTATCAGGAAATGGATATTACAGCTCTAGCTATGCACAGAGAGAAAACCCTGGTACTCCTAAAGCCTCTACTGAATAAAATTATTATTATAATTTATTTTCAAATAACTCAGATGAGTACCACAGCTTCCATGTTCCTTCAAAAACCCATCACTATTTAAAATTTAAGATTCTTCTTGTAAGTCTTAAATTGTATTAATGTTTAAAATCTGTTGTTAGCATAGTAACTTCTCTGAGAAAAACCCACATTTTTCCTTCAATGTATTACATACTTTAAATTACTATCCTAGCTTTTAAATAAGGCTTTCAGAATTCTGCAGAGTGATTGGCAGTCTGAAGATGACCCCAGTTAAGATGAGGTGCTAGAAACAGAAACTCAGAATATAAATATTTATAGCTTTTGACTTTTATGCAAAGACTGCTGAATGCTTGGCCTGGCAGCCTGTACCTATTGTACTGCTCCTCACTTCTCACATAACATCAACCCTTCACCCAACTTTGCTAAAGTTTCACCAACTTACTTGGGAAAATTTCATTAAGAAACTCTACTTCTTCCTGGAAATTCCTATGTGGGTACTCCTGGTGGGAAGGCTTCATGAAATTCTTACGTGAATAGAAGAAGCTCTGAAAAAAAAAAATAAAGGTGAATCTTAGGTATTGAGTATATCCCTTCATCTGGAATCTCAGAATTTAGAAAAATGCAAGCATTTATCATGAACTTTCATAGGACCTAAGTTTTCATTGTTGAAACACTGCTACCTGTATTCCCATTTCAGAAGCACACGGTGACTTCTATCTTAATTTCTAAGCTTCAGGAGACAGCTTACTTCCAAACTTGTTTTCCACTAGACACATGGGCACAGTTACCCTTAAGTAACTCAGCACAATAGCACTTGTTAGCTAGCACCCACTAAAAGACAAATAAAATGGCAAATGCTACAGCAGAGCAACCTTAACATTACAATCTTCCCATTATGGAAAGCATATACAAACATCCAAGTTTCAGAATATTTAACAGAAAGAGCGAATTTGAAATAATAGTAAAAAGCTTTTTGTACATTCCAAGGAAGATTTCTGACACCTTACCTGAATTGAGTCAAACCCACTGTACTCCCTAGCAAGCTCCAACAGGGGAACCAGTGCTTGCAGTAAGAGGGTGGTACCACACGTCTTCAAAATGAAACGTCTCTTGGAGACAAACATGCTACTCTCACTGTAAAAGAAATGTTAAGAATATATTAAGTGCTCCACATAAAACAATCCAGGAGGGAGTTGTTAGGTCTTGGTCCTCATCCCAACCAAACGCATTACTCCAAGTGAGCATTCAGCACAGGGCACAAACATACTTAGTAAATGGATCAAATCAATAGAATGTAGCTAGCATTTGAGTTATGATTTCCCAGAACAAATACCTGCTCCAAGCATGATATTACAGAGCTGGCACACTACAGGAAGAGGCACACACATTGGACACCCTCAGACTACCTGAGAAACACAAACATGCTGCACAGTGGGTACACAGGCACAGCTATATGATAAGCCTCGTAAGTAAGATACAGAAATTAACTACACAGAAACTAAGATACTTAACTACAGCCCAACTGAACTGGAGATAGGCATTGATACTACATCCAGAACATTTAAACATGCTTAGCAAGTATCTTTTCATCAGAACTGAACAATGGGAGTAAAAACTAGCTTAAGTAACTCAATTTGGAACGCTGTTTACAAATTCAAAGCCAAGATTAAATTTCATTCAGGATGTAGTGCAACTAGTTACTCTTTCTAGAATTTTGTTTTAAATATATGAAGCTTGAAGAAACAAGACTTGAACACAGTTTCTTTGACCAGCTTGCTCTTAGCACAACCCTGCCCTCAAGGCAGTCTTGTAGAGTACAAAAGCTTCAGTATTTGTAATCTGAAGTAAACCAGAGAAAGTCAAATGTGTCTGTAAAGTTCATGTACAAAAAACAAGAAAGTATTTTGCAAGATGAAAACCACATGGCAAAAGTAATGTCCTTAAAACTAACTGCAGCACAACACAAAAACTCCAGGGTTTCAGGAAAGCTACAGTTTTACAGGTACCCTTAGGTCAGTTGCAGGAGTTGTTCCACTTGATTGTATTATCTGCAGTTAAAGCTGATCTACCAATAAGGGTTTTTTTGCTGATGTATAAGTGACACCTATAGCCTGCTCTACTGAGGTATATGAAATTCTGTGTTGGGGACACTTATTTACCCATGGACAAAGATCAGTGATGAGGTGCAAAGCCACCACAGCTCTGTTGAGCCTTTTGGTTAAAGGAAAAAAGAAACAACTATGAAGAGACTTGCATCCTTGAGCAGGAGATCCCTGCAAGTTGTGGCCATCAACTTGCCATTAACCCAAGACTGGATTCTCAGCCAAGTGAATCTCATATGACAGTTTTCACATTTTCCCCTCCTAGGGACTGAAAGAATGAGCCAGTGCCTTACCTGAGTACATAAGCTTCCTGCTTGTCAGTTTTTGTCACACTTATGATCAAACAATGCACATTCTCCAGAAGTTTGTCCCACTCAATCCTGTGAGGAAATTAGGAAAAGCACAAAAAACAGGTTAAACAAAAAATCAAAGCTTGCTGGAGCCCTGGGTAAAAAACCCAAACAAGAATAGAGTCTTGTCTTGAGTTACTGGATCTGAGAGCACAAAATGGGAAAAGTTACCACACAGGGACTATCTCTCACAATACAGTAAAACTCTACTGACCAGTTTAGAGTCCAGTTCATAATTTAACTGAAAAGCTAAAAATGAACAGATTTCAATGGCCTGAACTCCTCTTTGACCAACCAGGATCATGGAATTCCTTCATACAGTGCAAATTGTAGCTATGGCACTAGAATTCAGTACACTGCTAGAAGTTCAACATTTCAATTCTTTACTATTATTACTCATTCTACAAGGAGTCTGAAAAAAAATAAACAAAACCCAAGGGCTCAAATTAAGCCAAATGACTTTCAAGTTCTCAAGAGAAATGAGACTTACAAGAAACTACTTTGGTTGCCACTTCAGTCCTGTGTCTACACCAGATTAGTAGAATCCAATATAGTCAATTTTGCTATAAATAAGACAGGAACAGATACAGCTTCCTGACGTCACAAAATTACAAGACTGCCAGCTGTCCTACTTCTCCCTTCCCACAGCATATTCCACCTGCAGGTTTGTGCTGGCTCTTGTCCTCAGGGATGTCGTGAGCCAAGAGATTTACTAACCCAGCATAAAACTAGGCTGCCCAACACTATAGCTGGAATAACTGCAAGAGCTGGGAGCACAAAATATTTGCCAGTTTTTCATGACCAAGCAAGCTCAGCTTGCCCATGTAAAACTGTCAGCCTAATCCCTCTTCAGGAGGCAGACCTCTCACCCTTTACTGACACTGCAAAAGCCCCTGGCTGCACTCCAGGACAGAGACTCACTGTTAATTCCATCCACACGCTTCCTCCTGCAGCCACCAGTCTTTCTCCTTAGAAAACTGGTCAGTTCATAAAGTTGAAGTTTTAGATTCTGTTGTATATATAATTAAAACATCCAAACATTCCTCAGCCTTTCTAAACACTCAGCAAATAAATGCCTCAACCTCTCCCTCAATGAATTCACTCATTCAGGAGAATGCCTTGTGAAACTGAATTCTGTACTTTTACTAATACTCTAGGACTTTCCCATTTAAAATATATATTACACCAGAAGAGTAATATTTAGATATATGACTCAACCAGAACATACTTAACTTACAGATACATTGTACTCTCCTTTTAAATGAGACTGGAGATATTAAAAATGACTTTAAGAAATTCATATCCATTAAAAAAACCTTCATAATCAAGTGCACGTCTGATTAACTTAGAAATTCAGTGATATAACAGGATACTTAAAATCGAAGTGAGGTTTACCCCAGTTAGTGACACATGATGAAATGCTTTTCTGCAAACACAGACATGACAGCACAGACACTCAAATCTCCATGTCAAATTAAAAAGGTTATTTTGAATGCTCAGCTCAAGTCCCACGCATTTACTCAGCTCTATGCTTATGGCATTGACTGGATGTAGCTGTTCCTAAAACTCAAGTGTACATGAAAATGCAAATAGCTGCTCACCTTAAAAAGACTAGTAAATGCAAAGAGTGAAACAGATATAATATTAACTGTCTTCTAAATGCTCCTAGAAAATCATACTATTTTGCTGGTAAGAGTACTAAAGGATTTAGTTTTCCCTGGCCACAGCACACCAGCATAAATTTGCCAGCAACTCTTCCTGGAAATTGAACTAGGTAATGTATTAGATTGTTCAAACCATTCCAGCAACCCTACTGACATTTCATCTGCCATTAAATAAACACCCAGAGTCTGACATTGCATTTGTGAAAGGTGAGGAAGAGTTCTCTGATGCTGAGCTGTACTAACCCCATTTGTACATTACCACAAATCTGATTTTGTACTTGTCTAAGTATAAATGGGCATGTAACTATCTTAGGCTTTGCAAGAGCATACGTCGCAGCCTTCACAAGCTTCTTACCCGGTCAGACAGTCAAAACCTCAGCCTCATGCAGGCAAGTGACACTTTTTCTTTAAGGATCACTGTAGTGCAGTTCTGTGCATGCATTTCAGGGAAATGCCTTATCCACATTTCAGACACACATTAGCAGAGGAAGACCTAAGTTCAGTGAGGGGTCAGTATAGCACCAACAATGCACTTCTGCATGTTAAGTGCAAAGCCCCAGGTTGCAGCACCCAGGACAAGGCTTGGCCACACTGGGGAGAAGTTTCTGCAGGGATACTGGCCTGTATCTATCTGCATTTTAAAGCTAAGTACAGAAAACTAAAGAAAGGCTGGATTTGATCCAACATAATCTACTTAAACAAGATGACCTTAGTATTTGGCATGTTCCATTGTTTAAAGCACAGCTAAGAAAGAACATCTGGGACTACTTTGTACCAAGCAGATTAAGTTCACTACAAGTCTAACTCTTGCATTTCTTCCTTCTTTTTTCGGATCCGTATAATTGTCACTAGTTGAGACAAGCAATATCTACTCACACTTACATGAAGAAACAAAATCAACCTTAAAGTAGTATTTCAATGGTTATCACTACATGTATTGCAACTATCCAATAATAAGTAAAAATCCACTAAGTTAGTAACTCAAGTTTTGAGAACACTACTTATTTCATAACTGAGTTAAGTTTTAACTTGGAAGCAAAGCCTGCAACTGAAAAAGTATAACCAAGTAAGACTAATTCTCAATGAAGTGCCATAACTGCTCTTCAAAATTCCCCCTTCAATGATCAATGTGCAAGGCATCACTAGTTTCTAAATGATTTCCCATAGTCAGACACCAGGACAATGCCAGTTTGGAAACTGCTTTCCTGTACTCAAGCACAGCAGAATACGATCCATGACAGTCACTGGCAGCTCTCACTTGAAGCAAGTTCTGCAGCAGACCTGCAGGCACACACCTGAGACTGGTTCCTCACTTATGTGGGCTTACTGGCCATTTCATTCCAAAGTTCTAAGATCCCATTTCTGAATCATCAAATAATTGCCAACTAACCACAGTCAAATTTGTTTCTTGAATGGGCAAGCACTATGCACCTTAAATGACTGCACCTTCTCAGAGAATAGCAAATGAAAATGGAATATATCTACTGAAGGGTGAAGAACTGTGCTTGCTTGAATGGTAAAAAGCTATTCTACACTTGACCAGCAGAACATCCCAAAAGGGGGGGGGGGGAAATCAAGTTCAGCAATCTACTCCTGTATCTGTGTTGCAATATCTAGTGCCTTATCAACAGACTTGTTACCAGAGTACAAATAACTTCCATTCAAGCTGCCAACCATGACAGTAGGGAAAAGCTATTATAACTGAGAAGTAGCTTAATTATAGGAAGTATGCTTCGTGTCTATAATGAATAGTCAACAGTCCCCCTCAACCAAGTTCCAAAGCATCACAGTTGCTCCTTTATTTCAGAAGGAAGTTTTCCTTGACAGATAAAACCAGGCTTTTGAACACAAGTTACTGGCCTCTTCTGAGCCTTTACCTTCAGGGGTAAAATACAACCTTTAACAAGAGTCAAGCATACCAGGCACAACGCTGCTGTTTCAGGCCGGCTGGGCATGTGCTAACAGCAATTAGAAGAGATTAAGAACTACATCAAGAACTCATTCCTATCAGCAACCAACAGCCTGCTCAAGCACACCACCCCACCACCCCGGTAACAGGATCTTGCTAAGGCAGCCAGACAGCACTGGGAAGAGAAGTCGTATTGCAGTAGGGCAGGAATTGTTAGGAAATGAATCATGGAACTCCTAAAGACAGCTTATGACATACACATACTCTTGCATAGCTTTTCATTAAAATAGAATAGCTGACAATTCTGGAGTACCAAAAGTAATAAGCCTTTTAATCTTGACTGTAAGACCTTGTTTTAATGTCAAGCATACAACTGCAGAGCCATCTTTTATCCCCTCACCAGTTACATACTAAGTGTTTTTAGGAATCACATAGGTATCAGTTACCTCATTAGCAGGCTACAGTTAAATAGGCAAATTCCAACCAATACCATGATCCAGATAGCCAAACTTAAAACTGTCTAAACTGCCTATGCAGAGGAGATGCAGCCAAGACACACGAAAGCTGGCTAAACATCAGTGTCAGCAGAGCTGGAACATTGGTTTCAAGTGCCCTGAAAAGGTTAGGAACAGTACAGACCACACAAAAGTCACAAACATTTTAAAGCACCTCTCAGCAGCTCATGTATTTCTCTGCAGACCACTGCACATGAATTACTTCCTATTAGAAATGTAACTTAATTTACTAATTGCTGTTTAAGATAGGTTACCTTGAACCACTTACAGCCTGAGTTTAGGCTCAAGGTGCTTGCAACTTGTTAAGTTTACTTAGGCAATATCTGTGGTGTGCACAAAAGTGTCACACCCTCTATGTGCTCTGAGGACAGATATACAGAGAAACCGTCCACATCTCCCTTATCTTAAACCTAAGAAGCCCTCCAGGGAGATGCACTTAATCTTGAGAGACAGGCACCTGAATGGAAAATTGCATCCACATCAAAAGTGATTCTATGCAGTACTGCTCACAAAATCCTTCTTACCTAGAAAGAATCCTTCTTACCCAAGGCAACTAATTAGAGCATCACTCCCAAATGAAACCAAGATATTTCAGCACTTGCACAAAAACGGCCATAGCTAGGGCTCTGAAGGCTGCATATTCCTCCTGTTGCAGGCCTGACTCCACTATTGCAGTTACATGGAATGGGGACTCCATCCTTTACACCCAAAGATACTCAATGGGTATTCCCAAGTCTCTCAAATCCAAGGACACCCAAAGTGTTTAAGGAAGCATAAGCCCCAGCAGGACTTAGAAGCAACATTCAGGGCAAATTTGAGTGTAATTTTCTCCAGAAGGAACATACTGTAAGGCAGCAAGTATCTACCAAAAGCCCCAAGTCTTCCTGTTCTCCTGGCTGAGCAAAAAACCATTAGGAAAATCTTTTGAGGAATACACCAATAGCTGTGTATTTATTTTCTACAGAACCTCACTAAGGGCCCAGACCTTTGACAGAAAGTGACAATCCAAATGCTTCAGCAGTTTTAGCGGTAAGGCATAAAAAAAAAAAAAGTCAAACTCTTCAACATAAGCCTTCAATTCCTGCAAGCAGTATCAGAATCAGTAGTAGTGAGAGTAAAAGGGCTTGTTTTCTTCATGTGAAACCATTCTTTAATTATAATTTTGATTCACAAGAAAACATTTTACTGGTAGTTCGGAAACTGATCTAAAATCTTGTTGATTAATATCCATTCTGATGAGGGGAAGGCTGCACTCTTACACAAAGTTCTCCAGATAACCTTGCACTGCCCATAAAACAAGCTCTGCAAGTACACAGGGACAGAAGCCCTTATCTTAGCACAGCCCTGCCTTCTTTCCAGAGTCCCTTCAGTTTTGTCCCGAAGCACTGCAGGAGTAGGAGCAGAGCAGGGCTCCTGGCCCAGCTTCCTTGTACCTTCAGAGTTAGAGGAAACAGGCAGGCAGCACTACCCAGGACTGGGGGAAGGGGCAGAGGTGCAGCAGCACTGCAGCGGTGAGCAGACTCCGGCTACAGGGTGCAGCACACAGCCAGGATTTACAGGACTCCCATCAAATCCTTGGCTGTATGGGTGCTTGGGAACTTCCTTGGAGCACAGGATCAGAACGTCATATCAGTGTCACCCCACACTGCTCGTTGCTGCAGTTTTCTCCATCTTGTGTCTCCACATAATACGGACACATAGGAGGCAGATTAAAAGTCCACAAATAAGCTTAATTTCAGAGTATTCCTCAGGGTTGAATGCTTCAGATATGAGCCTTTAACACCAGCATCATTTATTTATGGTTTCAAACTTCTGTACATTCAAGATCTTGATAACCCTTGAGATGGAAAATGCATAGATGCACATCATCTGAAGGAATAAACAGCTTTTTTTACTGTGGGGATAGTGAATGCACTACACAGTCACCACAGAAATCCAAGGCTTGCAGCAAGTTCATCATGTTTTTCAGCAAACCCTCTTTTCTATACATAGCTTAAGGCTATTTTTTTAGAAAAAATATGCTTCACAAAGCAGTGAGAACAGGCAATAAAATTAAAGCAAATTATTTTGAGACCACAAAAACATTAACTTCATTTCACTGCTGGATATAAGCAGGGTAGGCATATTTAGACGCTTGCCAGTAACTATTTCAACCACAGGACCTTTCTACACAACTCATTAAGAAGTGAACAAAAACACCCAAAACTTAAAGCCCATGTTCAATACTTTTTCCTTGGGACCTTTATTGAACGCATTAAAATGACAGTCAGATATTTTCTGAAATACATTACACATAATCCAAACTTTCATCCAGAAAGTAGGTTTGCCCATAGGAGGGAAAAAAGTGGGGAAAAAAAAGTCTTAATCGCATCAGCTCAAGAACTTTTTTGCTGATGGTATCCAGCAAAGACTTTAAAATATCTAAACCCTAACAAGCACGTGCAACATGGAAATTTTTAGCTTTGAACACCAGCTTAGTCATTCAGTAGATGAATGGTTCACATTTCACTACTAAGCAGGTATTACAATACAAAAGGCAAGCTCAACTGGCTTGCAACTTGATTCTAATTTGGCTATTGTTCTATCGTTTCAGCTTTGATTTCAGGTTCTGTTCAACATAAACTAGCTCATTCAATCACCTTTACAGAATTAGCATAGCAGGATACATTGTATTCAGGACTTTGATTTGCATCTATCAGCTGTAACAGGTAACTTAAATTCGACAGCTTTCCAAAAGAGAATGTTGGTAGAAGTTCATTTCATGCGAGAAACAGTATCACTGATAATTACAAGTGGACTCAGGTTAACAGCACTTTCAGACATGTCACAGCTTCCTACCAAAGAAAGTAAGCAACTTGGATTAACATGTTGTATTAAGAGCCAATTAACACAAAAGTCTTCAAAGCGGGCTCACAGCTCTGACGCTGTGTTAAAGACTACACGTTAAACAGTTAACAGTTGTTGTCCACTCTATTAAAACTTTACAGCCATATCTAAACCACACAAAGGAACTGTCCCAGTACCCGCACTGCAATCACGTTAAAAGCTCTTGAGCAGTTTCAAAGTTGGCCGTTTTGCAAACACGAGTCTGAGCTGACAAATAGAACACCACAGAGGAAGAATGTGTCAGCGAGGAAAGCATTCGCAGAATGCCATCTCTAAACTACATCTGCATGTTAACACAAAGTCAAACGAGTACTTTTGGAATCTTTCACATTTTAAGTCAACACTACAGGACTCCTCAAGCACCTACATAGCTCACATCATCTGTGAGTATTTCAGCTGGGATTTTCCTTCCAGGATTGCCTGGACATTAACTATACAAGCTGTTACCCTCTATCTGTTACACCACGAAGCCTCAAAGAGCTATGAAACCACACTGGACGATTTCCATCATAAGTACATTATTCAGAAAGGTCTAAATAGCTTCACAAGTGGAAGTTATATGAGCAAATAACCTCATTACACCAACAGATCAGAGGTAAAAAATCTGTTCTGCAATGCTTCTGGTACAGCAGAAATGAAGCTTCCACTAACCATGAGCTTTCAGACATGCACACACGTGGGTTATTCATTACTTTAAAAAAAGGCATTTATCTGCCCATTGCCAAGATCTGTCAACAGCTGAATCTACCGATATATACACATGGGAAATTTGCTGAGGAATAGCAAAACAAAGGAAAAGACAAATAGGATACATCTCTGAATGGAGATCATTAACATATTCCAAATATTAAACACACAATGACAAGTTCTCTTGCTCAAGCTTCCTGACCAGAGACCACTGGGTAAAACAGTGATATGCACAAGCAGATCTGGAGACACTGAGAGCCAGATCCTCCAGCTACCACCGGAACCTGAAAAGCTGAACAGTTGACCATATGGAAGGTGAACTGACGGTATAACCTTCAGATTTGCCCTATTTGCTTAGGACAAGCCCGCGTTTTCCAACTATGTCAGCTGATCCTACCTACACACCATTTTTGTTGTCACTGCAAGCTCATGCATAGTTCTGCAGATTTTGCTTTGCACCTTAGGCTTGCAGTTACCATTTTCTGACACTTCCAGAACACAATTTTTTGTGGATCTACCGCTGGACCCTCCAAGTCAGCAGTCTACGTATTCCATAAAATCCTAGAATGGTCTGGGTTGGAAGGTGCCTTTAAGATCACCTAGCTCCAGCGTTTCTACGCTGTTCCTCTCCAAAACAGAGCACTGGCAATCTCCAGTAAGGACGCCCCGTGCCCGCCTTGCCCAGCCCGGCTCCAGAGCCGCCCTGTGGGCCGGCAGGTGGCCATCGGCTCCTCTGCTAACAAAGGCGGCGCGGGCACATTCCTGGGCGGCGGGCGGGGAGCGGCGGGAGCCGGTGCCGAACACGTGCGCCGGGAGCGGAGCGGCGCGGAGCGGGCCCCGGGCCTTCCTTCCCCCGCCCCGGGCGGCGCCGAGCGCGGCGCCAGCGCATTCCCCACATGCCCATTGGGTGACGGGCGCGGCCCGGCCCTCCGCGCCGTCCCGCTCCCATTGGCCTCGGCTCCTCAATGGGGGAGAGCGACGGCAGCGGCGGCGCGGCCCGGGAGCGCGGCCAGGACACTCACGTGTAAGCCGCGGCTCCAGCCACACTTCTGGGGGAGGAGGGGGCACCCCC